>ML809232.1:0-10490 GCA_009831015.1 Picea engelmannii
TGGGTTTACAAACACTTCCCACAACTCTCTGGAAATTATTTTCAATTCAGTGTAAATTTAATGGATTTTCAGAAGAGCGGGGTGATGCTAAAAATTTCAGTTTTTAGAACACTTGATATTTTTCAGCCTTTAATTTATTGCCTGATAATCTTCATTACGATCTGAAATTAGTTTTTTGATGAGACTAATTTTTCGAGGACAGGAAGGCATACTCGAGTTGTTTTGTTTAAAATAGGGACAACGTAAAGAGATTTAATGATGGTCGTGTCTGCTCATAATTATAAAGTGAAACCAGGAAACCTAACATGAACAAAAAGTTTCTTCAACTAATCTGCGTTTCAACAAGTTACAACATTGATGCTCTGAAAGACCTTAACTATTGCTTCATAATGAGGCATTCTGGTTTCCCTTCATGAACAAAATGGTGACACTGACATAAGATTATCCGGAGATCAATGAAAACAAACAAAATGAAAAGAACCAAAAACCAGAAAACAAAATGAAAACAAAAAAAATATGTACAAAGGTGGGTCTGAAATTTATCAGGAAAAATACTTCTTGAGAGCCTAGCCATTCACTGGGAAGGTGTCTAACTGTCCCTATAAAATTTGTAGACGGAAGGAGATGGGTCCTAGTTTTTCAGTGATTACGAAAGGACCCAACCACAGGTTCTGGAACTTGGTGTGTTCCCCTTTTCATTCGCGAGGTTTATCCCACTTGAGAACCAAATCTCCTACCTTGAAGTTTCTATCCGAAGCAGAGTTTGAATCAAACCAGCCTTTCACAATCTATTGATGCTGATCCAGTATCTCATTTTCTTGTGCTCTTACTTCTTGTTTCAACAAGGCATTAATTCGACTTTCAAGAGGAGGGCAGTCCTCTTCTTGAACTTTATGCGATAATTGCAGAGAGGGAAGCAGAACACGAGGGGGGAGAATTGCTTCTCTTTCATAGACAATAAATATAGGAGAATTACCAACAAAGGTCTTCAGAGTCACCCTATCATCCTAGAGTTCATTAAAAAGTGCATTGTGTCAGTTGTGGTTTTCAGAAACTATCCTCTTGATGATCTTGATCAATTTTTTATTCATTGATTCTACTAGGTCGTTTCCTTGGGGGTAATAGCCGGAAAAATAATTAAGTTTGATCCCTTTCTCCAAAGAAAAATTGCTCATATCGAGGGATGAAAAGTAAGAATCATTATTGAATACCAAACATTCGGGAATGCCAAATCTAGTAATGATATTCGTGTCAAGGAAAGATATCACATGATTAGTGTTTACCACTTTCAGTGGTGCAGCCTCAGACCATTTGGTAAAATAATCCATTGCTGTAATGATGTATTTATGATGCTGTGAAGAAGTGGGGTTAATTGGCCCTATGATGTCGAGACCCCACTACTGAAAAGGTGAATCTACCGAAACAGACTGCAAAGGAAATGCTTCCTTTTTGACTCGTCCAACAACCTTTTGGAAGATTATGCATTTACGACATAACACATGGGCATATTTGAACAACGTGGGCCAATAGTACTCATATCTTAATACCTTGTGAGCAGTGGTGTCTCCACCAAAGTGCCCACCAACTTCACCTGCATTACGATCAGATAATACTTTCTTTGCTTCATCTCTTTCCAAACAATGCATGAGAACACTATCAAAATTATTACAGAATAATATGTCATTTACCAACTGGAAAGGTGTAGATTTTAGTCTTAATGATATTCTCTTTTTTGGATCAAGATGGCGAGGAGAAGAACCGTGTGTTAAATAAAACTTAATATCATCAAACCAAGAATTAGAAATAACTTGCATACAACAGATTTGATTTTCACTATGCTGATTTATAGTTAAGACATTAATTTGACTTTTCCGTTCTTCAACTGAATCAGCCACTAGTTTTCATAGGCCTTGACCTATGAAAATTTGTGCAGGGGTTATTTCGAGGTCATACTCTTGTAATGATGTCATCAAGTTTGCCCATTTTTCACCCAATTCCTTTTGTATTAACAAGTTTCTAACAATAGGATAAGCTACAATGACTTTAGTTCTGGATTTCAGCAAATATGATCGGAAATGTTTCATTGCTTTGAAAACTGCATAAGCCTATTGATATACAACTGGGTGGTTAATATCTTCTCCTTTGAAAGATGAAATCATGAAGGCAATCATGATTTCATTTCTTTTAGTGTTCTTTTGGGTCAACACAACAACATAATATCGGTTAGAGGTGAAAGTGTAAAGAGTGAAATCTTGTGAGAAATTAGGACTCATCAAGGAAGGGGCTTCCACTATGGATTTTTTGATGGAATCAAAGGCTTGATTTTATTGTGGTACCCAATGATACTGAACATCCTTTTTAATTAAGTTCTGTAATGGCCTTACCATTTCTGAGAAACTTGGGACAAAACTTTTGACAAAATTAATTTGGCCTAAAAATGATTGCATATATTTTTTGGAGGAGGGGGGAAGAAGTTTGTCAATGGATTGAGTTCTCTCAGGATCGATGATCATCCCGTCGCTGGATACTATGAACCCGGGAAGTTTTCCTTGTTCCACTGAAAATATTGACTTCTTAGGGTTGAGATATATGTCATACTTGCGGCATCGTTCTAGGACAGACCTAAGGTGAGACAAGTGATCTTTCTTGTTTTTGGAGAAAACAGTAACGTCATCAAGATAGACCACTACAGATTGATTTATGAGACCACATAAAGAAATATCCATTGCTCTTTGGAAAGTGGCCACAACATTTATAAGCCCAAAAGGAATCTTCCTATAGGCATAAGTGTCTCATGGGGTATGAAAAGTGGTTTTTAATTGGTCTGGTGGAGACATGAGGACCTAGTTGTATCCCGAAAAACCGTCTAGCACTGATAGTATTTCAGAACCAGATACTAGCTGAAAAATTTGTTCCATTGGAGGAACATGAAAATTGTCTTTGTCAGACACTCGGTTCAAGTTATGAAAATAGACACAGAGTCAAATTTCGCCACTTTTATTCCTTACAGGAACTAGATTAGACACCCATTGTGTGTGTCTCACTGGGAAGATTATCTTCACATTCAATAATTTATTTAGTTCTTTCTTGACAGTTTGTTCCAACTTAGGGTGCATCTTTCTCAGCTCCTGCTAAAAAGGTTGAGTCTGGGGTTTCACGGGGATGATATGTTTTATTATATTAGGGTCAAAAGTTTTTAAATCATCATATGTCCAGGAAAAGACATCCTTGAATTCTTTAAACAGTTTTATAAAAGCAGTCTGTTCTTTCTCGGAACATCCCATCCCCAAATTGATAGTTTATGGATTATATTTAGTCCCTAGATTTATCGTTTCATGAGTCAAGGAAGAACTGTTCATTTTACAATTTACTGACCTTCTGAATTTATCATGCAAATCATAAAACTTCTCTAGTCTTACCACGGATTTAGGAATAGAGTTTACTAGATCAGATGTCGATTCAGGAGATCTAGGCTATGATATTACCATGAAATTGCGGAGATTTTCATCGATAATCGCACCTTGGAAAGTGTCCTCCATATGAAAAACGTTGTTGATATACTGATCATCATCGAACACTCTCCAATTAGTGATGTTGTCTGGGATCGATGGTTTGAACAATAAATAACTCGAAAATGTATTCGGAGAAAGGCCTTCTGCGGGAAAATGTTTAGAAGTGACGTTAGCCAATAAGATAGCCTCAAAATTACTTAATCTAGGAATGGAATTGATGTTAAATGTTGAAAATTTGTGCATTAGATTCCATACCTCAGTTTGGTAACTTTTTCAGGTGTGGTGATAGGCAATGTATGGAATTTATTACATGCTTGACCGCAATTTCCGAATCACCGAATACCATTAAGTTCCTCACGTCCATATCTACATCTTTCCTGAGTCCTTGCAAAAGTGCCTCGTAGTCGGCGGTGTTTTTAGTGCATTCAAACTCTAATCGGTAGGCGATGAAAGTTTTATTTCCAGCCGGGTCGATGAGTACACATATTGCACCAACTCCTTCTTTGGATTTGGATCCATCAAAGTAAAGGACCATATCTAAGCTTCGTCGACAGTGTTTGGCACATTCGACAAAGCTGCTGACTGAGTACATGTCATGAGCTCTGATTGTTGTTCTGGATCAGTGATGGGGAAAGTTTCGACCATGAAGTTACAGAAGAAGGTGTTCATTCCCTGCATTTCAAGTGAATTAGTGGAAGTAGTAAATGGTTCATTTAAATCATTCAAATCCATCACGGTGTGCTTGAGATAACGTTCACGGTTAATCCTAATTTTGTTTGGCTGTCCATTTTCTGGCAGCCATAAATGTGACCAATCTATTGCAAAGTAACCATGTAGTTGCTCGGACCAATCCCTACTAAAAAATAAACCATAGACTTTGGGGATGTCAACAACAATGATGTCAATAATCTGGTGAACCTTAGGATTAGAAGATAACCTAACGAGCACATTATTTAGTTCACCAATTACCTTAACATTCGTCCGATCGAGCTGAATGATTTTAAGACTAGAAGGCTGAACTTTTGCATTAATTTTTTGGCAAACGAATAAAGGCATCACATTCGATGATGCACCAGAATATACCATGCAATTATGTACATCTCTATTAAAAATTTCAAAAGTTAATAAGAAAGGGGGGACATTTTTGCGAGTATTAACAACAAAATTCTATTGATTTTTAGTCGTTGTCCATAAAACTACTTTATCTACATTTGATACAGTTTTTTCAGTAAGATCCCTTTTATCTGGGGGTTCAGGTGTCATTTTAGTAGGGATATTTTGAGCTGTTTTAGAACTGATTTCTACAAATTACTTACTGTTTAGATCATTGTTTTTACTATTTTATGCGATGTTCTGAAGAATTTTCTGCAGAAGAAGAGGGAATTTCAAAAGTTCGTAAACAAAAATATTAGCCCTGAGTTTTTTTAGGTCTTCAATCAAATCATATTCTAAAACTGGGGATGCTAAATTCTGTTTTGTTTCATCTTGTTTCAATTGTTTCGGGTGCACATTATTACTCATTTCGGAAGAGGGTTTACTCTGTGTTTTGCTTCTGGTGTTGTAAGGATGGACAGTTTCAAAATTTTCTTGAAAAATACTATTGGAGAAATGCCCGAAGATATTAGGAGGTGACTCCTCTTCTTCAAGTATTTCTTCTTCGACTATGTCTTCTAAACTTTCAGGAGAAACCAAGTTATCATGTGCTTCAATGATAGTTTGCAGAGCGTATTGTAAGCTTTCAAAATTTAGACCTTCAGGGGTCGGATTTGGCCGGTTGGGCGGAAAAGGATTTTTGAAAGGAGGTTTAAAAATTCCTTTGCTGAGGATGCTTCTTCGGTCGATCTCTTCAAGTCTACGACTTGATTCGATAATTTTTGGACAACCTTTTGCAAACTTTCTAAGTCTAAAGTTTCTGATTGGGTTTTGGTTTTGGTAGGCCTAGTAAGAATTTCTATTTTCTTCTTAGAAGATGGGGTTATTTCTGCCTCATTACTAAGATTATCTTTCAAGCTCAAAATATATTTTTCGATTTGGATTGCCTCCTCTAAGGCTTCTAGTAACGTGGAATTCTTAGATCTTTTGACCCAAATTGCTATATTATTATGTAGAGCTTTAGTGTAATATGCTACAATAAGGCTTTCTGCGGGCATTGAATTAGTGGGAATTTGGTTTTTTAACGTGAGGAACCTTTGGTTAAAATCTGTTACTTTCTCCTTAGGGTTCATTTTTAAGATATAAAGTTCCATAACCAAGACTTCAGGAGATTTATCATCTCTGAACTTCTCTAAGAAACAGGTTTCGAATCTGTCCCAAGATACAATGGTGTGAGGTTGTTGGGTGAAATACCATGTAGAGGCATTGCCCTCAAACGTGTAAGGAAAAAGTCTACATACTACATTTTTATGTTCTACACTTCGGAGTCTAATGGATAACATGAATTTCTTTATGTGATCTTCGACGATTTGCTTAGAATCTGGATCGAACTTAGGTAACCATTTCTCCAGGTGCTTTGGTAAAGGGTGCTAGGGTCCAAGTACAACCACAACATCTTGATCGAGCCATGGTCTGGCGGGATTGTTTTGGTTTTCCATGGGTGTAGGTGGTGTCGAAGGCTAAGATGGTTCAGATGATGAACTGGCTTCATCAGATGACTCTCCTCCTGAAGATGATGGAGATGAATGAGGTGGGGAAGGTGGAATACCATATCCCCCGGCTCCAAGAGTAGGTGTATCGGTAGGATTGATAGTATTATCTCCTAAAGGGTTTAAAAGCATACCAGTGCCTTCAAGTTGTTCTCTAATATCAAAGAAATATAAGGGTTGATTCAATGGCCTACTAGGTTGTTTGATACGGGCCAAAACACTGTATGTCCTTAATAGTGACCGACGGACATTTTCTTGTACGTCGGCCCCTTGAGGGTTTGGTGTTACTGGCTCAACGAGAATCTAGGGATGTTCGTTCGAGGTAGTTGTTGTTTCAGAAGTAACGTTGTTGTCAGAATGACTCTGTGTTACTATAGGGGAGTGAGTGTGTGGGGGCAGAGTCTTGCAACTTCCATGTGCCATCAATTGTATTCAGGCCCTCCTTCTAGTGCCATTTGTTGGTGGGTGAAATTGACCGTCCGTCAACTGGAAGAATGAGTCTGGTCCGTGGTTGTCTAAATAACCCAAGCCATTTGGTGTAACTCATTCTGACGGGTTTAATGGCTCTGTTAGCCAATCTAAAGTCCTAAAAGAAAATAAACAAGAGAAAGAAATCACTAACTAATTACTAGATACTATATATTGTATATGTACATATGCAATAATATAACTATTGTAGATATTTTAAGTAGAAACTACACTAATATCACTTATATACATCATTTACAATTTGCAAGTTTTAATTGAAACTTACGAAATCAAATGCATAAGTTATTTCTATTAATAAGTAGAAAAAGAAATCACATTTAAAACTTTTTTTGTTTTCCTTTATAAATCTAACAAATATTTCATTGAATATACTATGAAACACAGACGGGTAGGTAGTCAAAATATGAACCATACATTCTTGTTTCATTAATATGTAGATGACATAATTAAAAAATACAAAGGGGCTAACCTGTCAGTGAGTTAGTGAGGTGTATCCAAGAATCTGTATGAGTAACGAACGTCCAACTGCCACATCCAAGAGAGAAATCTGCAATGAACCTATTGACTGTTCTAAATAAATTCAAAACATGTATTGGCAGTTTAGATTTTAATGACAGAAGAGGGAACACAAACATAATCCCGTGATCTTATAATTGCACATAATTACAACAAGATAAATCTGAAAGTAACCTATGCATTTCATCATTCAATTAAGATTCAAAGAAAAATCCTATCATTCTAATTGAAGATATGATCACAACATTTATGTTTTGAGTAGCAAATTATAGATGATATTTATAATGTAAACATCCTGCGCATAATAGATCATTAAGTCTAAATCTATCAGACCTATTAATGTATTAGGATTAACAAAACATAAATGAAAACATCATTAACAAAAGGCTAAAGCCAAAATGCATATATGTTGTTTCATTAAGTTTTGTAATCACTCGTCCATCTCTTCCCCTCAGCCAAGGTGATTTCCATTACAAAATATGGAGTATTTAAAGAGTTCATGTAAGCTAAAATTTCTATCTTCTAATATAGTATCATATCTCAAAAAGAGCTAAAAGTTACAAATATAGAGGGCTTAAAGCCACTCAAGATAAAACTAAATCTTCAAAATCTATGAGAAATTTCTCCTATTTACAAAATTAGAAAAAAGAAGATAGTTGATCGACTAAGTCCAACATGCTCCATCCCATAAAATCAACATCAAATACATCCTATCTTGAAAAAAGAAACGAGGAAGTCAAATATTTTATTAACTATTAATTGCAAAATTTTATATGAGAAATTGAATTGGCTACATAATCTCTCGATTCTGTAGCCAGTCTTATTATTGGTAACATAAATCTAAATCAATCTAGATTAATTAGAAAAATAACAAAAAATCATAACTGTGATAAAAACCAATCTTACCATCCAACTGATAACAAAATTCGAATCACAATATCCCAGAATTGATCACGGCCTTGACACTATCAACGTTTTTTATTATGATATTGCCTATCCTTTTCAAACGTTTTACTTGTCTTTGTGGATTGGCCTTGAGCTCATGGTTTTCATTTGCCAATGAGTCATTTTGATCCAGGAGAGATTTTATCTTTGCTTGAAGTATGGGGATTTCTATGTAGTACTGACCTATCCAATGTAAACAAGTGTCACAATGTACAATAGGGGTAATCGATTGAGGAAGCGTGTGATTGTGTGCTAAAACACCACTATTATCCACTGTCCGCCTTTGACCAAGCTTGATACCTGTAAATTCCTTGCTGTCTTTTAGACACGGTGGGAGTTTTTTGACATAATCGAATGGTTGGTCTAGTTGGGAACAATTCAGATCTTCCTGTTGCAGAAACCTCTCTATCTCGGAGTCCGAATACTCATGGATCTCAATCTATTCGATCGAGCTCACATGAGCTTTGGATCTATTATCCATATTCTGAGAAATGAGTCGACCAACCTTCTTATTACGAAACCCTACTTCTTGATTCTTCTTTGACTTCTTGTGAGGGTTTCCAATGTTGGATTTGTTAGTAGGGTCAGGGTAGACATTTGGCTCATCCACAGGAGTTTCGATAAACTCAGAACTAAAACCTTTTTTCCCACATAAAGGTTGATCGGATAATGCCTCTTCACAAGGATTATTATTCAAAAGGTTTGGGTTGCCAATTGAGAACTTAAGAGGCTTCTCTATCATTGGCTTATCCATTACAAGGGTCTCTACAGGATTTACTGTAACGAAACCATTACGGGCTATGAAACCATCCCAATCCTCACCAAGTGTTTTCAAATGATGAACTAACAGTAATTTAATCAACCCATGGTGAAAGAGGCTTGAATACAAGTTCTGTTTCTTATATCTCTTTGACATTTTATACAAACTTCTTAGCAGGAAAAATGACATGTTTAAATGGAATCCAATAAAATGCATGAGCAATCGTATGTGGTAAAGGAGAACCAAGCCAAAACAACCTTCACAGGTAATAAATTGTCTTAACACTGCCAACAAACCATGCCATATAATATTAAGCAGGGAGAGCATAATACCTTTGTCACAACAATGAATATTTCTAGAGGTGACGAACAAACTCTAGGGTACTTCGTCCAATTTCAAATTTTTAAACCACTTTTGACCAGTGAGAGGGAGCCCTGTCTCAATTTTTTTTTGATGATCTCGAACTGAATTTCACCCACCTTTGCTCTACATGCATTAAATGTGAGGGTGAATTCCTTGGCCACTTGTGAGTTATAACCCTGGAATTTCTTAATAAAGACATCCCAACCTTGGCTCTTCAGATCATCACTCGCATCATCATACAACAACAAAGTTTGGAAGCCATTTGGGTCAACTCAGACGATAGGGGCCATAAGGGTTCAAACATATGGTAATAAAAAAAACCCAATCTCACTGTGTTCTTATGAGATAGCAGTGAAAGAGACAAACCCGAGCTAAAACTATGGAAGCAAAACTAGGAACACACCAATGCACCCATAACATAAGCAATAGGGGTTTCAGTCATGAAATTCGAGCATTTATGGTAATGAATGCTTTGAGTACATAGCATAACTCAAGACCCTAGCTCGTAATTAGGGATCTGTCAATTCAAACTGCCAACTAAAATGAAGTACATGGTACGTTCCAGACACGTTTAATTCCCATGACATGTAATGGGTATACTCAATTTGCAAAGGTTAGGAGAGGATGCGTTTTTACAATCCAAATGCAAATCAAAAAATTAAAATCAAAAGTGATTTACCAAAATATTAAATGAATAAGCTTATAGTCCAAATGTCAATCGATTCTTGGTATATTTACAAAGTATCCAAAAGATTAGCTTACAGTCCAAGAGCAACTCAACATAAGTATTTCATTGGTATATGATAAGCTCAGAAAAATCATTAAAATGAAATAGATGTAAGCCCATTGATCTTTAAAAACCAAGCCTTGGATAGAATTATAATGCGAAATCAAGTTTTCATGCTTGATTCATGCTTACAGTCATGAATCAAGCATGAAAACGCAAGATAAACGTAAAACAAGAATAATCGAATATCTTTTTTTTTTTTCTTATAACCCAACAATCACCCTTAAATAGCGATATTTAGGGGATAAAGTGATGGCAGCTATAGGAGGTGTTATTTGTCATTCACAAAGAAAGAACATGTAGGGCTGCCAACAAGTACATGGTTGAGACAAATAGTTGATGAGTTGGCACATACATGAGGTTTATAGTTGATGATGTTGGTACATCTTGATAAGCTATAGTTTATGTGTATTTGATGCATGATTGGTACATATTTGGTACATGGTTGATGCACTCCTTGATGGTATATATTGAGG
>ML809232.1:10590-43549 GCA_009831015.1 Picea engelmannii
TGAAATGCAAACATACACCTATTTTGAACTCCTTCCATGAAATTAGACTGGTGATAATGGTTTTATAGTATTAAAAGTATAATTAATCTTCCTGTATATACTGACGTTTGGACTATGTTTCTTGATGGCCTCCAAATCTCAATACGGATCCAGGGAAGTATGCATCATCATTGATCCACATCAATGTAAAATGCTCATATCCTTCCAATTAGAATTTGAATGCACCAATAACACCACAAAATATGAATTCTTGGTCCAAGGTTTGAAGAGAGGCATTGACCTTAAGGTAAAATGCCTATGTGTGTTTGATGATTTAGAGATAATATTTTGATAGGAAAGGAACACCATTCACATCATGTCCCCACACTTAATAGGTTACCAACAAGAGGTATGGAATTTACTTTATTCTTTCGAAGCTTTCAATATTGAATCTATACCTCGTTGCCAGAATGATGCCACAAACATTTTGGTGAACACAACCTCTAAATATACACCTCTTCACTATGGTTTATTTGTTGAAATCATGTTCATGACTTGCATACTGGATAACGCCACAAACTGGTGGGTATTCAATAATGATACTCAAAACATCAACTTCCTTACCAACTCATATGTTTTCCAATATTCTGTAATAGACGATGAAGCTCATGAGCAAGATATTAAGAGCTATCAGGATGAAGAAAGAAAAATGAGAAAAATTTTCATCCCAAAGAACTTGTTATCACTTGAAAATATGTTTGACTTGTAGACTAAGTTCAGAAGGCCCGCAAATCCAAATACAAACAATTCAACCATGATGCATTTTCTGGTCAACCTTGGAACATGTCAACAACCCAAGTACATCAACATGGGAACTTTCTATTCAAGGGAATAAAATCATATGTTTACAAAACTATTAATTAGGTATTGGGATGTATTTTCATCAACTTATGATGATATCAAGACTTATGACACCCAGATAATTCAACATGTGATTCTAATCAAAGAAGCAGTCAAGCCATTTCAACAAAAGTTGAGGAAGATACGTCTGACGCTCGAGTTTCTCATTCAAAATGAATTAAAAAATATATTATATGCTCGTATTATCTTCAAGGTCCATCATTCAACTTGGGTGTCAAATATGGTGCCCATAATTTTTTTTGGGAGAAATTATGTTATGTATATATTTGCGGAATATGAGCCGAGCTTCCAATAAATACAACTACCCATTCCCCCCCATGGAATATATCCTTCAACTTGTATTTGGATCTGAAATGTTCTCTCTATTGGATGATTTCTCAGGATACAACCAAGTTCTCGTATAAAAACCAAACTGATTAAAAAATCCCTTCAGGATGAAGTGGGGGACATACACATACTACAGGATTCCCTTTGGTTTAATTAATGTTGGTGCTACATTTCAAAGGTAAATGTAAATTAATTTTAAAGGTCTAATCGGTCAAAGTGTGGTGATCTATCTCGATGATGTGACTATTTATTCAAAGAATAGAGATTATCGCCAAAAGCATCTGAAGTAGATATTTGAGCATTGCAGGAAGTAAAGTACCTCTTTAAATCCAAATAAAACCATTTTTGTTGTTTTAGAAGGTATTTTATTGGGGCGTTTTATTTCTGAGGATGGTATTTCAATAGAACCATAAATAACTAAAGCTATCATGCAAATTCCACCACCACACAACAAGAAGTCCATGCAATAATTTTTCAGTAGAATCAATTTTGTAAGAATACTCATTCTGGACTTTGCTGAAATTGGGAAGCCCCTTCAAAAAATGATAAAGACGGATGTTTAGTTCAAATGGACATCTATTGAGAAGGAGGATTTCGAGAACATCAAGGTTGCCATAGCATCTGCATCATCTCTACATATTCCATATTTTACCAAGGAATCTTTTATGTATACCTTTGCGCCAGATCATTCCCTTTCAACAATGCTCATGCAAAAGAATGAGCAAGGGAATGAATACCCCATCACTTTCATGAGAACTGGGTTACATGGTGTTGAACTAAATTACCCACAGTTGGATAAACAAGATTTTTCTGTCCATAAATAAATTAAATAGTTAAGACCGTACATTCTAAAGAACCACACTAAAGTGATTGTTACTCACTTGGAGGTTAGATCCCTCTTTCTACAGAGAGAGTTGGGAGAGAAGAGATGCAATTGGATGACGAACCTACAAGAATACAACTTATAATTTGATCTAGAAAACATCATCAAAGGTCAAGGCCTTTGCAAACTAGTGACTAGAGCCATAGATGCTGAAAACCAGGAAGAGGATGGTTGGAAAGAAGATCCAACTCTCTACACACAGTAGGTTCCCTATGTTCCGAATGTTGAGGACTCATACTATAATGATATAAAGTGTTATATTTGGCATGGTACAAGTCCAGAACACCTCTATCCTAGACAAAAAAGAGCATCGAGGCTAAAATCCTTACAATATTGGCTAGTCCATGGCATCTTGTTCAAAAATAATTATGATGGAGTGCTACTTTGATGCCTTGAGAAGGAAGATGATGATAAATTCCTTAAGGATTTGCATGATGGAACAAAAAGAGGCCATTTATTAGGTGATACAACAAATAATAAGATATTGAGAGCCAAATACTATTGGATGATGCTATTTAAATATGCTCATACATATTCATGAAACTATGAAGCCTACCAAAAATCCTATGGTATAGACTATAAGGTTGTTGTTCCACTCCATGCTGTTGTTGTTGAAGAACCCTTTAGACAATGGGGGTTGGATATCATTGGTGAGATCAAACCTCATTCATCAAAGTAGCACATGTATATCCTAACTGCTACCGATTATTTTATGCACTGGACTAAATCAATACCATTAACCAAGGTGAATGATGAAATGATAATGGATTTCCTTGAACAACACATTATCACCAGGTTTGGGATGCCTAACTCTCTTGTGTTTGATAATGAAACATACTTTTCATCATTAAAATTGTCTGATTTTTCTTTGGAAAATGGGATTACTTTGAAATACATAAGAAACTATTACCCTCAAGGCAATGGCTTGGCCAAATCCACAAACAAGAACCTGATCCAAATCCTTAAGTGAATTGTAGTCAATTACCAGAGAAACTCGCATAACACCCTACCCAATTCCATCTAGGTTGATCATGTCACCCCAAAGGCCTCTATAGGGAACTATCCTTATTTTCTTGTCTACGATAAATAAGCTATTCTACACTCAAACATTTACCTTCCTTCCATACAACTCACCCAATAGTCTTGCGGGAGAGAATGTCTTGTCATCCAATGATGTATAGATACTTTGTTGAACCTAGAAGAGAATCATGCCAAGCAAAAAACCAATTTTGAAGATCACCAATAGACCATTAAGCACTGATTTGATAATAATTCCGTTGGTGAGAAACTATTCCAAGTTGGCTATTTGGTTCTCAAATGGGATAAGCCACATGAGGATAAAGGAAAACATTCAAAATTCCAACAATTGTGGCTTGGAACTTTCATGATCAAAGATAAAATTGGCCAAGGAACTTACTAGTTAAAAAATATTGAAGGGGATGTTGACCTCCTCCCCTTTAATGGCCAAATCCTGAAACATTACATCATCTAGCCTCTATGGCAACTCCCTCCTTGTATATAAATAAAGAGTTGTTTTTTTTTTTTTCCTGCCCAATTTTACTTTGATTTATGTTTGCTTTACACATATTCAATGTTTTGTAGTTTGTTTGATTTTCAATGTTTCAATTTACCTCTCGAGAAATGTCACTTTGAATTTATCAAATGCTTGATATCTTGGTCCTAGACATACCTCTAAAATGTAACACATTTGGTGTCAAAATCCTAATAGCTCCGCGACCTGACTTCTAGACATGACCCTATTCCTAATCATATAACATTGATATGAATCACTTCAAGTCAGATCGAGTAGTGGAACATAGTTCAACAACACCCGAGCATTGTACATTTAAAGTGTAACCAAGAGAGGAACCAAGGACCTTTCCTAAGGACACTTTTTTTATGTTTTTCTAGACTAAGAAGAAATGGCTTGGGAAATCCATTTGTAGTACTTTAGAGAATTTCAATTAGATATTTTTCTCATATATAATCAAGTTGGAAAGTCTCAACATCACATGTGTCATCCCTAATACCTTTAAAGTAAGACTGGAATCCCCCCATCCACTTCTCTCTGAGAATAAGCGAATTAATTTTTTAAAGGGTAGAGGCTTAAGGGAAAGACATTCCAGATCATGTGGTACATGCAAGTATCTCCACCAGGGGTATGGAAACTCGTTGGCAGCAGATCAAATCTTGGGACACTGGGGTGACTCCGTCATGGCTATGTACGCTCGTTGGAAGTGGAACAACACTAGGGAAATGCATAGTGACTTGTATTTTCAACATTCCTGATGTCTCAATTCCTTGTAGTACTCTTCGTGCCTCCCGAAACCGTTTCCATGGGAAAAGTATGTGTTAATGATCAATATGTTCTAGGCATGGTCCTAAATTCTTCTTGGGTCATGCATTACAACTTTCGCTTCCCTCAAAAGTTCAGGTTTGGAGACAATATCCATATTGATTCATGGCTTTGCCCATTGTGTTGCCATTTGTTGTGCCATGCACCATAACCCTCCATTTTCTTGTACTTTTTCTTGCAAACCCCCTTCAAGAAAATTGAGCCCCTTTTTTGTTTTCTCCTCTTTGAAATTTTCTCGACTTGAGTTTTTGTATGGAGTTGCTCCTTCCTCTCTAATCATGCCACTTTAAGTTTCACATATTGGTTGAGTTTGAATCTTTTGACTTTGGACACTTAAGAAAATTTGTGAAGATCGAGTTCTGGGTTTTAGGACAAGTTAGTGTAAACTCCTCTGATGTACACCAAAATAGTTACCTAAAACTCCTCTAGTGTACACCAGAGGAGTTCCATCCAACCGCTTCGGTAACCATCGAAGAGATTTTTTATTTTTCCTCTAAAAATCCTATTTCCATCATGCGACTTTATGCGAAATCCTCCGATCAAATCAAAGGATTTATCGTCTTATCCTCCGATGAACACTGATATCCTTCATACCAATTCCTTTGGTATACACTAGAGACTTTCTTACCAACTTTGTATATTGTTCCCCCAACATCATATCACATTTATTGCACCCAAATGCCTATAAAAGGACTTCTTTCCCCTTGTTTTCTACCATTGTTACCAAGTGCCTGACAAAATGAGAGACCTCTGAGTGAAAAAAGAACGAGACACTTCCTCAGCCCCAAAATCCACATGGTCACAAGTGCCAGGTAAGCCCTAGTTCGCTCAATAATTTTTTGTTTATATACAAACCTAGGGTTAGGTTTTCTTTTCATGAGGACGATCAACCAATCATTCCCTCAGCCCCAAATATCCTTTGCAATCCTAATTCACATCATTTGTACCATCAATTTTTTCCCTCCAATGATGTATGATTAGGATTCAGTCCCTAGTTCTAACTCTCCCTATGACCACTCATACCGTAACCTTGTCCACTCTTTCGAGCCACAAGAAACATGTAAACTATTGATCCTTGAATAAATCCAATGCTAGGCCACAATCCTGTTTCTCTCTCTCAGTTTTCAAACACCATCGCATGTGAATGTTCAACCATAAAGATACTATAACTACAACCTAGGAAGCCTTAAAATCATTTTGAGGATGAAATTGCTAGCCTAGAGGCCAACGAAAAATATATCAACCGAGACCCCAACTAGTGGATGGGCTTAGATCCTATCTTTGGAAGCATAGGAAACCCAATCCCTCATAGGATTAGTCATTTTTAAATACTTCTAAGTTGAATTTGAAAGGTTTTCTATGTAAACCGATTGATTTTGCACCAAAGTTTTTGATCCATTCGAAACTTTTAGCATTAACAACTCTGATTTACATAAGAGGGTTTGAGGAAAATGTTGTTGATATAAATTGAAATACTTAGCATGAAGCCACCAGTCTTATCAACTAGAGAACTTATTACTAACTTTCTTGACTACTGCGGGGGACTTAATATTAACTCCTTTGGTTTTCACTAGAGTGGTTAGCTCAAACATTGCCTATTTTCATGCTTTCACACCCATACTTCACATGATTTCTATTGATTTATTTAGAAGCTTTTCCATGAAATTCCTTGGTGTTTTGAGCACCTTTCACATGAATCTCTTCAGTACAAACCAAATCATTTTGCAACAACTCTTCCAATACACTAAAGGGCCCACCGATGACCTTTCCATTAACTTTCCCAGTGTTCATCAAAGATCTTTTCACCAACTCCTCTGGTGTATGCAACAACCATCGACACACTTCATACTAACTTCTTTGATAGACATTGGAGCATTTCGTAAGAAATGCTATAGTTTCAAGGATTTTTACCTTTGCAACCCTTATCTTGCTCTGGTTTTCTCCACTATTCTATATGGATAGTACATGTCATGCCATTTCTAGTGGTATGTGGAATGTCACATAACTCCTCACGGTTAGAGAGTTATGTCCATGTGAACTTGGAGAACCCTCATGAGTCAAAGTAGTCAAAGTGGTTGCAAAGAAGAAATTATTTAAATAATAAAGTGAAGTGATGAGTGTACTATAACTCAAAGTGGATACAAAATAAATTATTTAAATAATAAATTTAATGGAGAAATTACTAAGTGGACAAGTGGTTAGAAGTGGGTTAGCCCTAAAATAAGGAAAGTGGTTTAATATGGTTAGAAGGTAACCCCTTAAGGAAGATACCTACAAGTATAAATAAGAGGCAAGGGTCTCTCATTTTAATTACACTTGAACATATTGAATATATACAAGTGACTGAGGTAACCAAAGGATATCTAAGGACAATTTCAGAAGGAAGGTGAAGTAAAGAAGGCCAAAATTCAAGGGAGGATAAATTCTTTTGATGATGCTTTCTAAGGTATGTTATTTACAGGTCGTCTCACCATTTTCATAATAACATTTTTTATATAATGATTCAGACCAACAAATCTGGAGGATTTTGAGGAAACATATCCAAGTAGTTGTGATCAAAATTTCATCTTGTGGGTTGTTGTATTTTTGGAGTTACACTCCATGTAAAATAGGGTTTGTGGCTAGTCCTAAAACTAGTCTAAAACAAGTGTTTCAGGTAAAAACGTCATAAATTCTTCATAACATATCCAAATTCAGTAAGAAAAAATGTATTGGTTAGAATAAAGTCTATATTATTCTTTGTACCATTTTCAGATCCATACAAAAAATATTCCATGCGGGGCACACTCTACAAGTTATCTCTCTAGAATAAGCCATAATTTAACAAGGTATGTCATTTTTGCTATAACTCCTTTTCTGAGAGGTTCCAAGCAGTGAAACCTGGAGGAATTGCATAAAATTACATTGAATAAAGTTTTTTACTATTTTCATATCTTTATTCATTACATGTACATAGCTATGATTATTTCAAGTTAGGGTTGTTGACTAATCCAAAATTAGTCATGTGAGACTAAAGTAAAGTTTGATGAAAATGTTAGTCTTTTGTTGTTAAAGTTAAGGAAGGTTTGCAGGTATGTGATCATATACAACAGATCTATTATAGAGTTACAAATCAGATTTGGATGATGAAATTGATGAGGGATTTTGGTTGAGGTACATGTTGGGTACTGTTGGTGGGCGAAATTGACAGTCCATCAACTGGAAGAATGAGTCCGGTCCAGGGTTGTCTAAATAACCCAAGCCGTTTGGTGTAACTTGTTCTGACGGGTTTAATGGCTCCATTAGCCAATCTAAAGTCCTAAAAGAAAAAAAAAAAGAGAAAGAAATCACTAACTAATTGCTAGATACTATATATTGTATATGTACATATGCAATAATATAATTGTTGTAGATATTTTAAGCAGAAACCACACTAATATCACTTATATACATCATTTACAATTTGCAAGTTTTAATCAAAACTTACGAAATCAAATGCGAAAGTTATTTCTGTTAAGAAGTAGACAAAGAAAGAACATTTAATTTTTTTTTTGTTTTCCTTTATAAATCTAACAAATTTTGCATTGAATATACTATGAAACACAAATGGGTAGGTAGTCAAAAGTTGAACCATACATTTTGGTCTCATTAATATGTAGATGAGATAATTAAAAAATACAAAGGGGATAACCTGTCAGTGAGTTAGTGAGGTGTATCCAAGCATCTGTATGAGTAACGAACGTCCAACTGCAACGTCCAAGAGAGAAATCTGCAATGAACCTATTGACTGTTCTAAATAAATTCAAAACATGTATTGGCAGTTTAGATTTTAATTATAGAAGAGGGAACACAAACATAATCCTGTGATCTTATAATTGCACATAATTACAACAAGATAAATCTGAAAGTAACCTATGCATTTCATCATTCAATTAAGATTCAAACACAAATCCTATCATTCTAATTGAAGATATGATCACAACATTTATGTTTTGAGTAGCAAATTATAGACGATATTTATAATGTAAACATAACGCACATAATAGATCATTAGGTCTAAAGCTATCATACCTATTAATGTATTAGGATTAACAAAACATAAATGAAAAAATCATTAACAAAAGGCTAAAGCCAAAATGCATATATGTTGTTTCATTAAGTTCTGGAATCACTCGTCCATCTCTTGCCCTCAACCAAGATGGTTTCCTTTACAAAATATGGAGTATTTAAAGAGTTCATGTAAGATAAACTTCCTATCTTCTAAGATAGGATCAGATATCAAAAATATCTAAAATTTACAAATATAAAGGGCTTAAAGCCACTCAAGATCAAACTAAATCTTCAAAATCTATGAGAATTTTCTTGTATTTACAAATAAGCAAAAAATAAGATATCTGATCGACTAGGTCTAGCATGCTCCATCCCATAAGATCAACATCAAATATATCCTATCCTGAAAAAAGAAATGAGGAAGTAAAATATTTTATTAACTATCAATTGCTAAAGTTTATATGATAAATTGACTTGGCTACATAATCTCTCGATTCTGTAGCCAGTCTTATTATTGGTAACAAAAATCTAAATCAATATAAATTAATTAGAAAAATAACAAAAAGGCATAAATGTCATAAAAACCAATCTTACCATCCAATTGATAACAAAATTCGAATCACAATATCTCAGAATTGATCATGGCCTTGACACTGTCAACGTTTTTTATTATGATATTGCCTATCCTTTTCAAACGTTTTACTTGTCTTTGTGCATTAGCCTTGATCTCACATTTTTCATTTGCCAATGAGTCATTTTGAGCCACGAGAGCTTTGATCCTTGCTTGAAGGATGGGGATGTCTGTGTAGTAATGACCTATCCAATGTAAACAAGCTTCGTAATGTACAACAGGGGTAATTGATCGAGGAAGCGTGTGATTGTGTGCTAAAACACCACTACTATCCATTGTCGACCTTTGACCAAGCTTGATACCTGTAAATTCCTTGTCGTCTTTTAGACACGGTGGGAGTTTATTCACATAATCGAATGGTTGGTTTGGTTGGGAACAATTCAGATCTTCCTGTTGCAGAAACCTCTCAATCTAAGAGTCTGAATCCTCATGGATCTCAATTGATTCAAACGAGCTCACATGAGCTTTGGATCTATTACAAAGATTCCAAAAAATGAGTCGACCAACCTTCTTGTTACAAAACCCTATTTCTTGATTCTTCTTTGATTGCTTGCGAGGGTTTCCAATGTTGGATTTGTTAGTAGGGTCAGGGTCGACATTTGGCTCATGCGTAGGAGTTTCAATAAACTCAGAATTCAAACCCTGTTGCCCACATAATGGTTGATTGGGAAATGCCTCTTCACAAGGATTATTATTCAAAAGATCTGGGTTGCCAATTGATAACTTAAGAGTCTTCTCTATCATTGGCTTATCCATTACAGGGGTCACTACAGGATTTACTGTAACAAAACCATTGTGGGCTATGAAACCGTCCCAATCCTCACCAAGTGTTTTCAAATGATTAACTAACAGTAATTTAATCAACCCATGGTGAAAGAGGCTTGAATCCAAGTTATGTTTCTTATATCTCTTTGACATTTTATACAAACTTCTTAGCAGGAAAAACGACATGTTTAAATGGAATCCAATAAAATGCATGAGCAATTGTATGTGGTAAAGGAAACCCAAGACAAAACGGCCTTCACAGGTAATAAATTATCTTAACACTACCAACAAACCATGCCATCTAATATTAAGAAGGGAGACCGGAATACCTTTGTCACATTAGTGAATATTTCTAGAGGTGACGAACAAACTCCAGGGTACTTCGTCCAATTTCAAATTTTTAAACCACTTTTGACCAGTGAGAGGGAGCCCTGTCGCTTCACTCAGAAATTTTTCGGTGATATCCAACTGAATATCACCCACCTTGGCTCTGCATCCATGAAATGTGAGGGAAAATTCTTTGGCCACTTGCGAGTTATAACCTTGGAATTTATTAATAAACACATCCCAAACTTGGCTCTTCCAATCATCACTTGCATCATCATACAACAACAAAGTTTGGGAACCATTTGGCTCAACATGAATGACAGGGGCCATAAGGGTTCAAACAGATGGTAACAAAGAAGACCCGAGATCACTGTGTTCTTAGGAGATAACATTGAAAGAGAAAAACCCGAGCTAAAACGATGGAAGCAAAACTAGGAACACACCAACACAACCATAACATAAGCAATAGGGGTTTTAGTCGTGAAATTCGTGCATTTATGTTAATGAATGCTTTGAGTATAGAGCGTAACTCAAGACCCTAGCTCATAATGACGAATCTGTCAATTCAAAATGCCAACTAAAATGAAGTACAGGGTACGTTCTAGGCGTGTTTAATTCCCATGACATGTAATAGGTATACTCGATTTGCAAAGGTTAGGAGAGGATGCGTTTTTACAATCCAAATTCAAATCAAAAAATTAAAATCAAAGTTGATTTACAAAGAATGTTAAATGAACAAGCTTATAGTCCAAATGTCAATCAATTCTTGGTATATTTACAAAGTATCCAAAAGATTAGCTTACAGTCCAAGAGAAACTCAACATAAGTGTTTCATTGGTATATGATAAGCTCAGAAAAATCATTAAAATGAAATAGATGTAAGCCCATTGATCTTTAAAAACCAAGCCTTGGATAGAATTATAATGTGAAATCAAGTTTTCATGCTTGATTCATGCTTACAGTCATGAATCAAGCATGAAAACACAAGATAAAAGTAAAACAAGAATAATCAAATATCTTTTTTTTTCTTTTAACCCAACAATCACCCTCAAATAGTGATATTTAGGGGATAAGGTGATGGCAGCTACATGAGGTGTTATTTTTCATTCAAAAATCAAGAACATGTAGGGATGCCAACAGTGGCGACTTGCTGGGAGAAGCAGTTATCTCTGCATCACCAACGAGTTCATGTTAGGACCGCTTAGAATGATTACAGATCAAAGAAATAGTGAAGGACATCAAGCATCTCAATCAAATTTTAACAATCATTACACTATCCAGCTTCAAATATCTTCCTGTTCAAATGAAATCCGGTGACAAATTTTAATTATGAGAGCAATGATATTTAATCCAATGGCTCCGATACTATTGACAGGGCCACTACTGCCAGGAGGCATATATAGCCTTGATAGGGATGTCAATTAACTCACTCTGATGCCTTTACACTATCCAATAAATTTTAGTATAAATGAAGGGCAATTATGACTGATATCAAAATTTATACCTGATAATTTTCTTGAACCTGACATCGCTTCACTACCAGTAGGCCTATTTAGTACCTTGACAAAGTTGTATTGGCATCATGTATGCATTTACCTACTTCCAACGGACTTTTTCATTATCTCATTGGGTTTACAAACACTTCCCACAACTCTCTGGAAATTATTTTCAATTCAGTGTAAATTTAATGGATTTTCAGAAGAGCGGGGTGATGCTAAAAATTTCAGTTTTTAGAACACTTGATATTTTTCAGCCTTTAATTTATTGCCTGATAATCTTCATTACGATCTGAAATTAGTTTTTTGATGAGACTAATTTTTCGAGGACAGGAAGGCATACTCGAGTTGTTTTGTTTAAAATAGGGACAACGTAAAGAGATTTAATGATGGTCGTGTCTGCTCATAATTATAAAGTGAAACCAGGAAACCTAACATGAACAAAAAGTTTCTTCAACTAATCTGCGTTTCAACAAGTTACAACATTGATGCTCTGAAAGACCTTAACTATTGCTTCATAATGAGGCATTCTGGTTTCCCTTCATGAACAAAATGGTGACACTGACATAAGATTATCCGGAGATCAATGAAAACAAACAAAATGAAAAGAACCAAAAACCAGAAAACAAAATGAAAACAAAAAAAATATGTACAAAGGTGGGTCTGAAATTTATCAGGAAAAATACTTCTTGAGAGCCTAGCCATTCACTGGGAAGGTGTCTAACTGTCCCTATAAAATTTGTAGACGGAAGGAGATGGGTCCTAGTTTTTCAGTGATTACGAAAGGACCCAACCACAGGTTCTGGAACTTGGTGTGTTCCCCTTTTCATTCGCGAGGTTTATCCCACTTGAGAACCAAATCTCCTACCTTGAAGTTTCTATCCGAAGCAGAGTTTGAATCAAACCAGCCTTTCACAATCTATTGATGCTGATCCAGTATCTCATTTTCTTGTGCTCTTACTTCTTGTTTCAACAAGGCATTAATTCGACTTTCAAGAGGAGGGCAGTCCTCTTCTTGAACTTTATGCGATAATTGCAGAGAGGGAAGCAGAACACGAGGGGGGAGAATTGCTTCTCTTTCATAGACAATAAATATAGGAGAATTACCAACAAAGGTCTTCAGAGTCACCCTATCATCCTAGAGTTCATTAAAAAGTGCATTGTGTCAGTTGTGGTTTTCAGAAACTATCCTCTTGATGATCTTGATCAATTTTTTATTCATTGATTCTACTAGGTCGTTTCCTTGGGGGTAATAGCCGGAAAAATAATTAAGTTTGATCCCTTTCTCCAAAGAAAAATTGCTCATATCGAGGGATGAAAAGTAAGAATCATTATTGAATACCAAACATTCGGGAATGCCAAATCTAGTAATGATATTCGTGTCAAGGAAAGATATCACATGATTAGTGTTTACCACTTTCAGTGGTGCAGCCTCAGACCATTTGGTAAAATAATCCATTGCTGTAATGATGTATTTATGATGCTGTGAAGAAGTGGGGTTAATTGGCCCTATGATGTCGAGACCCCACTACTGAAAAGGTGAATCTACCGAAACAGACTGCAAAGGAAATGCTTCCTTTTTGACTCGTCCAACAACCTTTTGGAAGATTATGCATTTACGACATAACACATGGGCATATTTGAACAACGTGGGCCAATAGTACTCATATCTTAATACCTTGTGAGCAGTGGTGTCTCCACCAAAGTGCCCACCAACTTCACCTGCATTACGATCAGATAATACTTTCTTTGCTTCATCTCTTTCCAAACAATGCATGAGAACACTATCAAAATTATTACAGAATAATATGTCATTTACCAACTGGAAAGGTGTAGATTTTAGTCTTAATGATATTCTCTTTTTTGGATCAAGATGGCGAGGAGAAGAACCGTGTGTTAAATAAAACTTAATATCATCAAACCAAGAATTAGAAATAACTTGCATACAACAGATTTGATTTTCACTATGCTGATTTATAGTTAAGACATTAATTTGACTTTTCCGTTCTTCAACTGAATCAGCCACTAGTTTTCATAGGCCTTGACCTATGAAAATTTGTGCAGGGGTTATTTCGAGGTCATACTCTTGTAATGATGTCATCAAGTTTGCCCATTTTTCACCCAATTCCTTTTGTATTAACAAGTTTCTAACAATAGGATAAGCTACAATGACTTTAGTTCTGGATTTCAGCAAATATGATCGGAAATGTTTCATTGCTTTGAAAACTGCATAAGCCTATTGATATACAACTGGGTGGTTAATATCTTCTCCTTTGAAAGATGAAATCATGAAGGCAATCATGATTTCATTTCTTTTAGTGTTCTTTTGGGTCAACACAACAACATAATATCGGTTAGAGGTGAAAGTGTAAAGAGTGAAATCTTGTGAGAAATTAGGACTCATCAAGGAAGGGGCTTCCACTATGGATTTTTTGATGGAATCAAAGGCTTGATTTTATTGTGGTACCCAATGATACTGAACATCCTTTTTAATTAAGTTCTGTAATGGCCTTACCATTTCTGAGAAACTTGGGACAAAACTTTTGACAAAATTAATTTGGCCTAAAAATGATTGCATATATTTTTTGGAGGAGGGGGGAAGAAGTTTGTCAATGGATTGAGTTCTCTCAGGATCGATGATCATCCCGTCGCTGGATACTATGAACCCGGGAAGTTTTCCTTGTTCCACTGAAAATATTGACTTCTTAGGGTTGAGATATATGTCATACTTGCGGCATCGTTCTAGGACAGACCTAAGGTGAGACAAGTGATCTTTCTTGTTTTTGGAGAAAACAGTAACGTCATCAAGATAGACCACTACAGATTGATTTATGAGACCACATAAAGAAATATCCATTGCTCTTTGGAAAGTGGCCACAACATTTATAAGCCCAAAAGGAATCTTCCTATAGGCATAAGTGTCTCATGGGGTATGAAAAGTGGTTTTTAATTGGTCTGGTGGAGACATGAGGACCTAGTTGTATCCCGAAAAACCGTCTAGCACTGATAGTATTTCAGAACCAGATACTAGCTGAAAAATTTGTTCCATTGGAGGAACATGAAAATTGTCTTTGTCAGACACTCGGTTCAAGTTATGAAAATAGACACAGAGTCAAATTTCGCCACTTTTATTCCTTACAGGAACTAGATTAGACACCCATTGTGTGTGTCTCACTGGGAAGATTATCTTCACATTCAATAATTTATTTAGTTCTTTCTTGACAGTTTGTTCCAACTTAGGGTGCATCTTTCTCAGCTCCTGCTAAAAAGGTTGAGTCTGGGGTTTCACGGGGATGATATGTTTTATTATATTAGGGTCAAAAGTTTTTAAATCATCATATGTCCAGGAAAAGACATCCTTGAATTCTTTAAACAGTTTTATAAAAGCAGTCTGTTCTTTCTCGGAACATCCCATCCCCAAATTGATAGTTTATGGATTATATTTAGTCCCTAGATTTATCGTTTCATGAGTCAAGGAAGAACTGTTCATTTTACAATTTACTGACCTTCTGAATTTATCATGCAAATCATAAAACTTCTCTAGTCTTACCACGGATTTAGGAATAGAGTTTACTAGATCAGATGTCGATTCAGGAGATCTAGGCTATGATATTACCATGAAATTGCGGAGATTTTCATCGATAATCGCACCTTGGAAAGTGTCCTCCATATGAAAAACGTTGTTGATATACTGATCATCATCGAACACTCTCCAATTAGTGATGTTGTCTGGGATCGATGGTTTGAACAATAAATAACTCGAAAATGTATTCGGAGAAAGGCCTTCTGCGGGAAAATGTTTAGAAGTGACGTTAGCCAATAAGATAGCCTCAAAATTACTTAATCTAGGAATGGAATTGATGTTAAATGTTGAAAATTTGTGCATTAGATTCCATACCTCAGTTTGGTAACTTTTTCAGGTGTGGTGATAGGCAATGTATGGAATTTATTACATGCTTGACCGCAATTTCCGAATCACCGAATACCATTAAGTTCCTCACGTCCATATCTACATCTTTCCTGAGTCCTTGCAAAAGTGCCTCGTAGTCGGCGGTGTTTTTAGTGCATTCAAACTCTAATCGGTAGGCGATGAAAGTTTTATTTCCAGCCGGGTCGATGAGTACACATATTGCACCAACTCCTTCTTTGGATTTGGATCCATCAAAGTAAAGGACCATATCTAAGCTTCGTCGACAGTGTTTGGCACATTCGACAAAGCTGCTGACTGAGTACATGTCATGAGCTCTGATTGTTGTTCTGGATCAGTGATGGGGAAAGTTTCGACCATGAAGTTACAGAAGAAGGTGTTCATTCCCTGCATTTCAAGTGAATTAGTGGAAGTAGTAAATGGTTCATTTAAATCATTCAAATCCATCACGGTGTGCTTGAGATAACGTTCACGGTTAATCCTAATTTTGTTTGGCTGTCCATTTTCTGGCAGCCATAAATGTGACCAATCTATTGCAAAGTAACCATGTAGTTGCTCGGACCAATCCCTACTAAAAAATAAACCATAGACTTTGGGGATGTCAACAACAATGATGTCAATAATCTGGTGAACCTTAGGATTAGAAGATAACCTAACGAGCACATTATTTAGTTCACCAATTACCTTAACATTCGTCCGATCGAGCTGAATGATTTTAAGACTAGAAGGCTGAACTTTTGCATTAATTTTTTGGCAAACGAATAAAGGCATCACATTCGATGATGCACCAGAATATACCATGCAATTATGTACATCTCTATTAAAAATTTCAAAAGTTAATAAGAAAGGGGGGACATTTTTGCGAGTATTAACAACAAAATTCTATTGATTTTTAGTCGTTGTCCATAAAACTACTTTATCTACATTTGATACAGTTTTTTCAGTAAGATCCCTTTTATCTGGGGGTTCAGGTGTCATTTTAGTAGGGATATTTTGAGCTGTTTTAGAACTGATTTCTACAAATTACTTACTGTTTAGATCATTGTTTTTACTATTTTATGCGATGTTCTGAAGAATTTTCTGCAGAAGAAGAGGGAATTTCAAAAGTTCGTAAACAAAAATATTAGCCCTGAGTTTTTTTAGGTCTTCAATCAAATCATATTCTAAAACTGGGGATGCTAAATTCTGTTTTGTTTCATCTTGTTTCAATTGTTTCGGGTGCACATTATTACTCATTTCGGAAGAGGGTTTACTCTGTGTTTTGCTTCTGGTGTTGTAAGGATGGACAGTTTCAAAATTTTCTTGAAAAATACTATTGGAGAAATGCCCGAAGATATTAGGAGGTGACTCCTCTTCTTCAAGTATTTCTTCTTCGACTATGTCTTCTAAACTTTCAGGAGAAACCAAGTTATCATGTGCTTCAATGATAGTTTGCAGAGCGTATTGTAAGCTTTCAAAATTTAGACCTTCAGGGGTCGGATTTGGCCGGTTGGGCGGAAAAGGATTTTTGAAAGGAGGTTTAAAAATTCCTTTGCTGAGGATGCTTCTTCGGTCGATCTCTTCAAGTCTACGACTTGATTCGATAATTTTTGGACAACCTTTTGCAAACTTTCTAAGTCTAAAGTTTCTGATTGGGTTTTGGTTTTGGTAGGCCTAGTAAGAATTTCTATTTTCTTCTTAGAAGATGGGGTTATTTCTGCCTCATTACTAAGATTATCTTTCAAGCTCAAAATATATTTTTCGATTTGGATTGCCTCCTCTAAGGCTTCTAGTAACGTGGAATTCTTAGATCTTTTGACCCAAATTGCTATATTATTATGTAGAGCTTTAGTGTAATATGCTACAATAAGGCTTTCTGCGGGCATTGAATTAGTGGGAATTTGGTTTTTTAACGTGAGGAACCTTTGGTTAAAATCTGTTACTTTCTCCTTAGGGTTCATTTTTAAGATATAAAGTTCCATAACCAAGACTTCAGGAGATTTATCATCTCTGAACTTCTCTAAGAAACAGGTTTCGAATCTGTCCCAAGATACAATGGTGTGAGGTTGTTGGGTGAAATACCATGTAGAGGCATTGCCCTCAAACGTGTAAGGAAAAAGTCTACATACTACATTTTTATGTTCTACACTTCGGAGTCTAATGGATAACATGAATTTCTTTATGTGATCTTCGACGATTTGCTTAGAATCTGGATCGAACTTAGGTAACCATTTCTCCAGGTGCTTTGGTAAAGGGTGCTAGGGTCCAAGTACAACCACAACATCTTGATCGAGCCATGGTCTGGCGGGATTGTTTTGGTTTTCCATGGGTGTAGGTGGTGTCGAAGGCTAAGATGGTTCAGATGATGAACTGGCTTCATCAGATGACTCTCCTCCTGAAGATGATGGAGATGAATGAGGTGGGGAAGGTGGAATACCATATCCCCCGGCTCCAAGAGTAGGTGTATCGGTAGGATTGATAGTATTATCTCCTAAAGGGTTTAAAAGCATACCAGTGCCTTCAAGTTGTTCTCTAATATCAAAGAAATATAAGGGTTGATTCAATGGCCTACTAGGTTGTTTGATACGGGCCAAAACACTGTATGTCCTTAATAGTGACCGACGGACATTTTCTTGTACGTCGGCCCCTTGAGGGTTTGGTGTTACTGGCTCAACGAGAATCTAGGGATGTTCGTTCGAGGTAGTTGTTGTTTCAGAAGTAACGTTGTTGTCAGAATGACTCTGTGTTACTATAGGGGAGTGAGTGTGTGGGGGCAGAGTCTTGCAACTTCCATGTGCCATCAATTGTATTCAGGCCCTCCTTCTAGTGCCATTTGTTGGTGGGTGAAATTGACCGTCCGTCAACTGGAAGAATGAGTCTGGTCCGTGGTTGTCTAAATAACCCAAGCCATTTGGTGTAACTCATTCTGACGGGTTTAATGGCTCTGTTAGCCAATCTAAAGTCCTAAAAGAAAATAAACAAGAGAAAGAAATCACTAACTAATTACTAGATACTATATATTGTATATGTACATATGCAATAATATAACTATTGTAGATATTTTAAGTAGAAACTACACTAATATCACTTATATACATCATTTACAATTTGCAAGTTTTAATTGAAACTTACGAAATCAAATGCATAAGTTATTTCTATTAATAAGTAGAAAAAGAAATCACATTTAAAACTTTTTTTGTTTTCCTTTATAAATCTAACAAATATTTCATTGAATATACTATGAAACACAGACGGGTAGGTAGTCAAAATATGAACCATACATTCTTGTTTCATTAATATGTAGATGACATAATTAAAAAATACAAAGGGGCTAACCTGTCAGTGAGTTAGTGAGGTGTATCCAAGAATCTGTATGAGTAACGAACGTCCAACTGCCACATCCAAGAGAGAAATCTGCAATGAACCTATTGACTGTTCTAAATAAATTCAAAACATGTATTGGCAGTTTAGATTTTAATGACAGAAGAGGGAACACAAACATAATCCCGTGATCTTATAATTGCACATAATTACAACAAGATAAATCTGAAAGTAACCTATGCATTTCATCATTCAATTAAGATTCAAAGAAAAATCCTATCATTCTAATTGAAGATATGATCACAACATTTATGTTTTGAGTAGCAAATTATAGACGATATTTATAATGTAAACATCCTGCGCATAATAGATCATTAAGTCTAAAGCTATCAGACCTATTAATGTATTAGGATTAACAAAACATAAATGAAAACATCATTAACAAAAGGCTAAAGCCAAAATGCATATATGTTGTTTCATTAAGTTTTGGAATCACTCGTCCATCTCTTGCCCTCAGCCAAGGTGATTTCCATTACAAAATATGGAGTATTTAAAGAGTTCATGTAAGCTAAACTTTCTATATTCTAATATAGGATCATATCTCAAAAAGAGATAAAAGTTACAAATATAGAGGGCTTAAAGCCACTCAAGATAAAACTAAATCTTCAAAATCTATGAGAAATTTCTCCTATTTACAAAATTAGAAAAAATAAGATAGTTGATCGACTAAGTCCAACATGCTCCATCCCATAAGATCAACATCAAATACATCCTATCTTGAAAAAAGAAACGAGGAAGTCAAATATTTTATTAACTATTAATTACAAAATTTTATATGAGAAATTGAATTGGCTACATAATCTCTCGATTCTGTAGCCAGTCTTATTATTGGTAACATAAATCTAAATCAATCTAGATTAATTAGAAAAATAAAAAAAAATCATAACTATGATAAAAACCAATCTTACCATCCAACTGATAACAAAATTTGAATCACAATATCCCAGAATTGATCACGGCCTTGACACTGTCAGTGTTTTTTATTATGATATTGCCTATCCTTTTCAAACATTTTACTTGTCTTTGTGCATTGACCTTGAGGTCATGGTTTTCATTTGCCAATGAGTCATTTTGAGCCAGGAGAGATTTTATCTTTGCTTGAAGTATGGGGATTTCTATGTAGTACTGAACTATCCAATGTAAACAAGTGTCGCAATGTACAATAGGGGTAATCGATTGAGGAAGTGTGTGATTGTGTGCTAAAACACCACTATTATCCACTGTTGGCCTTTGACCGAGCTTGATACCTGTAAATTCCTTGTTGTCTTTTAGACATGGTGGGAGTTTTTTCACATAATCGAATGGTTGGTCTAGTTGGGAATAATTCAGATCTTCCTGTTGCAGAAACCTCTCTATCTCAGAGTCCGAATACTCATGGATCTCAATCTATTCGATCGAGCTCACATGAGCTTTGGATCTATTACGCAGATTCTGAGAAATGAGTCGACCAACCTTCTTATTACGAAACCCTACTTCTTGATTCTTCTTTGACTTCTTGTGAGGGTTTCCAATGTTGGATTTGTTAGTAGGGTCATGGTAGACATTTGGCTCATCCACAGGAGTTTCGATAAACTCAGAACTAAAACCTTTTTTCCCACATAAAGGTTGATCGGATAATGCCTCATCACAAGGATTATTATTCAAAAGGTTTGGGTTGCAAATTGAGAACTTAAGAGGCTTCTCTATCATTGGCTTATCCATTACAAGGGTCTCTACATGATTTACTGTAACGAAACCATTACGGGCTATGAAACCATCCCAATCCTCACCAAGTGTTTTCAAATGATGAACTAACAGTAATTTAATCAACCCATGGTGAAAGAGGCTTGAATCCAAGTTCTGTTTCTTATATCTCTTTGACATTTTATACAAACTTCTTAGCAGGAAAAACGACATGTTTAAATGGAATCCAATAAAATGCATGAGCAATCGTATGTGGTAAAGGAAAACCAAGCCAAAACAACCTTCATAGGTAATAAATTGTCTTAACACTGCCAACAAACCATGCCATATAATCTTAAGCAGGGAGAGCAGAATACCTTTGTCACAACAATGAATATTTCTAGAGGTGACGATGAAACTCCAGGGTACTTCGTCCAATTTCAAATTTTTAAACCACTTTTGACCAGTGAGAGGGAGCCCTGTCTCAAAAACATTTCGGTGATCTCGAACTGAATTTCACCCACCTTTGCTCTACATGCATTAAATGTGAGGGTGAATTCCTTGGCCACTTGCAAGTTATAACCCTGGAATTTCTTAATAAAGACATCCCAACCTTGGCTCTTCAGATCATCACTCGCATCATCATACAACAACAAAGTTTGGAAGCCATTTGGCTCAACTCAGACGACAGGGGCCATAAGGTTTCAAACAGATGGTAACAAAAAAACCCAATCTCACTGTGTTCTTAGGAGATAGCAGTGAAAGAGACAAACCCGAGCTAAAACTATGGAAGCAAAACTAGGAACACACCAATGCAATCATAACATAAGCAATAGGGGTTTCAGTCATGAAATTCAAGCATTTCTGGTAATGAATTCTTTGAGTACAGAGCATAAATCAAGACCCTAGATCGTAATTAGGGATATGTCAATTCAAACTGCCAACTAAAATTAAGTACATGGTACGTTCCAGGCACGTTTAATTCCCATGACATGTAATGGGTATACTCAATTTGCAAAGGTTAGGAGAGGATGCGTTTTTACAATCCAAATGCAAATCAAAAAATTAAAATCAAAAGTGATTTACCAAAATGTTAAATGAATAATCTTATAGTCCAAATGTCAATCGATTCTTGTTATATTTACAAAGTATCCAAAAGATTAGCTTACAGTCCAAGAGAAACTCAACATAAGTATTTCATTGGTATATGATAAGCTCAGAAAAATCATTAAAATGAAATAGATGTAAGCCCATTGATCTTTAAAAACCAAGCCTTGGATAGAATTATAATGCGAAATCAAGTTTTCATGCTTGATTCATGTTTACAGTCATGAATCAAGCATGAAAACACAAGATAAACGTAAAACAAGAATAATCGAATATCTTTTTTTTTTTTCTTATAACCCAACAATCACCCTCAAATAGCGATATTTAGGGGATAAGGTGATGGCAGCTATAGAAGGTGTTATTTGTCATTCACAAAGAAAGAACATGTAGGGCTGCCAACAAGTACATGGTTGAGACAAGTAGTTGATGAGTTGGCACATACATGAGGTTTATAGTTGATGATGTTGGTACATCTTGATAAGCTATAGTTTATGTGTATTTGATGCATGATTGGTACATATTTGGTACATGGTTGATGCACTCCTTGATGGTATATATTGAGGTACAGGTTGGTGCATGGTTGATACACTTGTTTATGGTACAGGTTGATTACAGGTTATTTGGTACATGTTGTTATAGGTTGTTTGGTGCAGTTTTATTGGTACAGGTTTACAACAATATATCACACAGTGAGTGTGACAATGGTTCGATCATTCTGCTTCTATGAAAAGGTGGTTGGACGGGGCAAGGACATGTGGTTGTATCCACCTTCTAGTTGTAGCTAGAGAACATAGGGGTTTGTAGCCTCCTTCTGGTTGTAGCCAGAGAATTGGAGAGTTGGATATTCCCTCAGGTTGTAGCCTGAGAAACTAGGGGGTTGGAGCCTTCTTCCAGTTGCAGCTGGAAAACAAAGGAAGTTGGTGCTTCCAATGAATGTAATTCTTAAAGACACATAAGAAAAAATATTATGTGTTTTTCTCCTACTTTGGGTTTCCACGTAAAAACACTGGTGTACTGTGTATGTGTATCATTGCTCATTTTTTCATTGTTTATTTACTCGAAATCTATTAGATGATAATGCTACATTGATATAACACTTGAATTTTATGGTTAAAAAGGATTAAATTGTTATATTACTAATTCACCCCCCCTCTCAGTAATACAAAAAATGGTATCAGAGAAGGTTCCTTCAGAAAGCAGTTTAAACACTGAAAGGTAGATCATGGAGAGAAACAACATGTATAAAAACAAAATACCACAGTTTGACGGAAAAAAAAATGCATTTTGGAGAAGAAGGATGAAAACATATATACAGGCATAGGGATTTGAAATTTGGCAATCAATAGTAGATGGATACAAATAACCAACAGTTCTGCCAACAAGTAAAAAAACAATGAAACTCAGTCAAAATAATTCCAAAGCCACAAATGCACTTCTGAATGGTCTTGTTGAATCGATATATACCAATGTTATACATTGTAAATCTGCTAAAGAGATTTGGGACAAACTTCAGAATATTTATGAAGGATATTCAAAAGTCAAAGCAACAAAAATTCAAACTTACAGAGGTCAATTCAAACAAATAAAGATGAAGGAAGATGAGAATATTGCAGCTTACTTCTTACGAGTCAATGAAACAATGAATTCAATCATAGGATTGGGAGAAGAAATTGAAGAATCTGTAATTGTACAAAAGGTACTAGGATCAAATCTCTTAGTACAAAAGGTACTAAAAGATTTTATCCTAATATATCAACACTAGAAGAAAGAGAAGATATAGACTTAATAAGCATGGACGAACTACATGGAATCTTCACAGCATATGAAATGAGAACTGAAAAGGAAAATTCAGATATAAAAGAAGCAACTTTCAAATCATCCAAAAGGTCAAAGAAAATGAGAAAGCAAAAGGAACATAGCAGGAACAATGACTTCTCAAAATATGATGAAGAAGAAGTGGCCAACTTTGTCAGAAGATTGAACAAGGGAACCAATGACGAATATAAAGGTAAGATTCCATTGGTTTGTTTTAATTGTGACGGTATTGGTCATTTTGATAAAAAAATTCCCCATAAGAAAACTAAGAGGAATGATGAAGATTACTCAAATAGAAAACAAACATATAAATTCAAAAGAACCAAAAAGAAATCTTTCAAGAAAATCTTATGCACCAAAGAAGACATCTCCTCATCAAATGAAGATGAAGTCAGTGACAGTGAGACAAAAAGAGTTCTATTCATGGAATTAGAATAATCCAATAAAGAAGACACTGAAGAATAATATGAAGAGGCAGAGGTTGACTACCGAGAAGAATTGTTGAGTTCTACAGAAGTTATAAGAAGAGAAAAGAAGAAAAACAAGAAGCTACAAGCATAACTAGACAAGAAAGAAGACAATCAGGAATTAGAACAAATGATCATGAAATTGAAGGTTTAAATAGAAGAAGATAAAATAATTGAAGAAGCACTCAAAGAACAACTAGAAGAAAGAGACAGGATCATTGGAAGTTTGGAAGCAAAGATTGTTACACTGAGAAAGGATATTCAAAACAAAAATATGCAGAACAAATCAAAAGTTTTGTATGACATTATCAACAGTCAAAATCCTCATCATGACAAGTCCGGACTTGGATACAATCAGATAGAAAACAAATCAAACTCCAAAACAACAGAACAAGAAACATATCCAAAAATTTATGCAGAAACAATCAAAGAGGATATGAATACCTCCAAGGAAGATTACAGGGACACTCCTCCACCGAGAAGATTCAGATTTCATAATCAACAACCAACAAAAAAAAATAGGGCTCAGGAAGAAGAAGGATTCATAAAAGTAACTCCTTTTAGAAGATATTCAACTCCCAGGTATCAAACTATATTTTTTGGTTTATGTTATGCATGCAATAATTTTTGACATAAAGCTGTAAATTGCAGAGCTAATAGGAGGAACATAAACAAGTTTGAAAGTCATACACAAAATGGTTATCCAAGGAGGCCTATTGAAACAAAAAGAAAAAGCTACAACAGTTTTGAATTATTGAGCACTGAAGTGGAATGCTACAAGTGGAAAAAAATTGGACACGTGGAAAAAAATTGTAGAATGACAACCCTTCCTAGAGAACCACAATAGAACTACAACAGTCAGAAACATGAACCTCAAAAGAGAACATGAATAAGAAAGCGGAATCAATATAGAAATGAAGAATGAACACTTGCTATACAAGATAAGAAGAATAAATGCGATTGGTATGTTGACAGTGGCTGTTCAAAACACATGACATGTGATACAGACATGTTTCTTACATTAAGAAAGGAAAAATATGGATCAATCTCCTTCGAAAATGATGATTCAACTAAAATCATTGGAAAATGCATAATCATAATTGGAAACAATAAAACCAAGGTAGAAAAATTTCTACTAGTAGAAGATATGAAACATAATCTTCTAAGTGTAAGTCAAATGTGTGACCAAGGTCACAAAATTACTTTTGATTCACATAAATGCGAGATAATAAAAGAAGGTTCAGGAAAATTGATTTTAGTTGCTAGAACTTCAAGCAACATATATGTATTAAGTGAAATTGGAAATGAAAAGTGTTGTTTAGGAAAGGAAGATCAAAGTTGTCTATGGAACAAAAGAATGGGTCACATACAATTTGATAACCTTGTTAGAGTCAACAAAAAGGAAGCAATTAGAGAAATTCCCCAGATCACGAAACCAACCAACAGTTTATGCAAGCATTGTCAACAAGGAAAGCAAACAAAGACTAGGTTCAAATCAAAGGAATATTTAACGACAAGACCACTGGAAATTGTGCATACTGATCTAGTTGGACCAAATACAACAAAGGGTTTAAAAGGTGAGTAATACTTTATGTTATTAGTTGATTATTATACAAGAATGACTATAGTTTTCTTTCTCAGTAATAAGTCAAAAGCTTTTGAAGACTTCAAGGTCTACAAGGAAATGGTTGAAAATGAAATGGATTAAAAAATCAAATGTTTGAGATCTGATAATGGAGGAGAGTTCACTTCAAAGGAATTTATGGAATTCTGCATCAGTCTTGGAATAAAAAGGAAATTGTTTGTTGCTAGGACACCTCAACATAATGGAGTTGTTGAAAGAAAGAACAAGACAATACAGGAAATAGCTCGAACAATGCTAATGGATTAAAAATTGATAGGCATTTTTTGGACACATGCAGTGCATACTTCACCCCATCTAAGTGTTGGATTACTGAGAGGGGGGGTGAATCAATAATAGAGAAATTTTTTCCTTTTTAACCATTATTTCCTATCCTATATGTCATTAATTTACTATTGCAAAGACAAAGGATTATCATTCAACTAGGACGATATTTTATCAAGAAACCAACTTGCAGAAGCCATCACAACAGTCATATAATCCCATCCTAGAACCTTCCCGATATTCCATAAATCATCATACCTCATCGACATCATGTGTGTGGCCCACCTATACCCAAATATGGGTTGGTCATGGAATCTAGTAGATGCAACCATTTATATATATTGCAAAGTGATCTGGGAGCACAAGTAGATCTGGGAGAAAAAGTACATAACATAGTACCAGAAAATCAGTGAGCACTTCCTGGATCCATTATACAAGTTCATCTTTTGCACGCTAACCCCATGTATGACCAACAACACAACATTTTTCATAAATAGGATTGGGGATTGATACATGATGGAAAATGAAACTTATATCAGGGTGTATGGTGCCATGAAAACACCTATTCTTCTTCCTCGGTTTGTACCAGACAAGCTAGTTCTCCAAGAAGTATCTTATCAAACAATGATCAATGGAATTGGGGGGATTCTTTATAGAGACAAGAAATCCATATGGCCACCACTCCCACTATACATCAATGCCAACTTATTTTCTAACACAAAACAAGCCCGAGAAGAAGTGGATGTACTAATATCATACCACTTTAGAGAACAAAGGTTTAGAAGGCACGACTCAAATAAAGTCATCAAAGAGCATTTCAAAAAACTAGGTGTACCTTGGGAATACACTTCATAGGTTTGGGAAGAAGAAGAAATATGCTGCAACACAAGGAACTATGACAAATTTGTCTTCAAGAGATGAGGATATCCCATAGGGAGGGTCACAGATAAAGAGAAAGTAAGAGAAGAGGCCAAAAAGAAGAATGAAGAAGAGGTAATGGAAAAGGGATTTGTTGCAATCACATCCATGCAATTGAGATCTGTTGAAGAAGAATAAATAATAGAAGATAAGAAGAGGATAAAAAGGGAAAAGGTCCAAAAAAGAAGAACGAAGTTGCTGAGAAGAAAAGAAAGACCGCTGAAGAAGCTAAATCCAAGGCCAAATCTAATGCAAAAACAACCACTGCGAAAGAAAGAGAAAAGGAAGTTGCACACAAGGAAGCCGAATAAAAAGGAGCAGCCGAGAAGGAAACAATAGATGAAAAATTAGGGATAGAGGAAACATAGAAGGCATATAAGGAAGCAATTGACAAATCAATAGAATAGGAACGATAGAAGAAGGATGATGAAATAAGAAATGATGATGTTCAACCGATGGACATTGATATTCCATAGATATCAACTATAGGCACCAATGGACATACACCATTCAACATGTTAGTTTTGGGACTTTGTACTACTTTTATACCAAGTAAAATACCCAACCTAAATAAATCCACGTACGACAAAGTCTCAGGTAGGAATGCTAGTGAAAATCTAGTTTCTATAGCATCTGATAGATTTGATTTCATGAATTCCATAGAGGATAATGTTCGAAAGCTATAGAAACAAAAACTTGAAAAAGAACCAAGGATCAGGGAGTTGGAGGAGCATATTCATCAAGTAAAGATCGATGAGGTTAGCCTTAAAAGCTTCAAATCAAGTATAGAGAAGGTCGAGATAGAATTAGAGGAAGCTATAATCGACATGTATTCCAACCTGCACATGTTCCAAGTTATAACTGCCACTACCATATATCAACATAGAAGGGTGCAGACTAAAACATAGTTCAACACTATCTAGGAAGGCATGAAAAATATTGACACATGGATCACATAAAACCCAGATGCATCAGTGGAGCTCTATCACCCACTGGGAAGCGAAAATAAGACATGTCTCTATTCATTGGAATGCTACTAGCAGTATGGACAAAGGGATGACAAAGAAACAATTGGTTCAATGGAAATATGACCAGGACTACACAAAGAGACACAAGAGTTGATCAACATATGCCGACTTCCCTAATTAGAGGAACTCAGGAAGAATGTCATAATGGAAGAACTGGTTGAAAAAATATAGGAAAACACAAGACATAGATGGGAAGTCACTGAGTCAACCACCAAATTTACAAAAAACCTAATAGAACAACATCTCATTCATCTAACCAAAGTCCATACTATGGTTCATATGTTCATGGCTACATTATCAAAGGATATGTAGACCCTTGATGACAACGTAGCCATGCATACAACTACCCTATAAGAGATGGCATACCATAGGTTCATATACCTATACGATATGTTGGAAATATAGACAGTACACCTTCGAGACAAGAGTTCATGAATGAGAGAAAATAACAAATTTGAAATTGTTATTAACTATACTCTATTTTTTATTTTCTTAACTACTCCCAATTTTATCTTTACTCTATACACATGTCATCAAGTAGAAGGAAGATGAAAAATTTTGTAACAGTCTCTTTAGGGGAATACAAGAATTCACAAGGGATTTAAAAACACTGTATAAATATAGGAAGAGACTCACTTTAGGGGGGCTCTTCAAGATTTGTATACACTCTAGAACTCTTTTTGCAGAAAATACTTGGTTAATGAATATTGAGAAGCCCTCAGGGCCAATTTTATGAAAGAGAGAAGAACTTGTATGTGTTGATGTTTTGTTGTGAACTGTTTCAGGTGTGATGTATGCTATTCACATGGGCTATAAGGATTCGTTTTCTTATACACTAATCTAACACAATTTATATCACTTTTGCAGTTTTGTTATTCCTCTTTATATTTTACATCTCCTGTGTTTATGAGTTGTGATGTATGTGGAAAATGTAGTTTAGACTTCTTTGATTATATATTTTGCATGCACATGTTTCTAACTCTGCACCTTCATTACAACTATATGAGTGAGGTCCTTTAGCATATTTTAGTTTCATTACAACTCATTTGGTTACGATAGCTTCCTCCTAGCTAGGATAAGATATAATATAATAAATAGAAGTAGATTAGATTCCTTTTCATATATAGTTTTGATCTACATATTTACATTGCACAACCATCTATATTCACCCTCATAACCGGTAATGGATGTCGGGCCATAATTCGAATGGGTTTCCTAAACCAAACGATGCATGATCTAATTGGGATTGTGTATCAGGGAGTACCCCTTATTTTTGTTGGGAAATTATGCCCCATCAACAGTAAGCTACATCGAAAGAAAGGGAGTTTTCATCCTTGTGATACACACTTTGAGACTTAGATATTTCTGAAGAAATTGAGAAGTTTTGTGCATATCACACATATAAGAATATTGGTGCACTTCATTGCAAGGAAGGAAAATTTCCCCTTATCATGAGGAAATAAAGATTGTGGCAATGTGATAAAGGAAGGGAACAAAAAATGTGTCACATGAAAATATTTTTGGGGAGGTGTAACATGTTGCAGCTAAAGTTAGTTTTGGTGCAATACAATGTGTATTGCACCTAAAGACAAATATTGTGTGATACAATGTGTATCATATTGGAAATAAAATGATTGCGAAAGGTGAATTAGCAGAAATTGTGAAATTTCCGAGTACCCCGTATCCTCAATTAGGTAGAGTGGATTAGGTATGTCACAAAGTGGTATTAGAGTATGGATTTAAGTTAGTGGGAAGGAAATTTGTAGTACCTCATCACTTCAATATTTTATAGGGTGGTTGGGTATGTATCATAGTGGTATTAGAGATATGGTTCAAGCACTGGACCTGCATGGGCTAGAGATAGACTATAGAGGAAAATTGTCAGACCTTGGGTTCAAACAATGGACCTATATTGGTTAGAGACAAAGCGCACACACAAAAAAAAAAACATTATATATTCTATGTTATATGTTTCCTTTTAATTAACTAAAGTGTTTTTAACCTTATGTTTCATGTTTGAGTGTAAAAAATACGATTAAAATTTTTCGGCAAACTCAATATTTAAAAAAGTTCCCCGCCACATTTAACGCAAAGAAAAGAACCATAGTTAAAAATAAAAATAGAAACACATATCCACTTTTTTTAGAATGGAGTAAAGCATTTTTTTCCATTTTTCATTTTTTCTAGAAGGGAGAGAAGCAAAACTGGTCGTCCTCCTCGATTATCCTTACCAAAAGAATTTTCATCTATCATTCTAAACATTTGTTGCAAAAAGGAAGAAAAAATGGTTGTCCTCCTTGAATTTCCTTACAAGAATAATTTTAATCCATTGATTTGAAAATTTGTTGGCAAAAGGGATGCAAATTCCCATCAAAAGGGGAAAATACACATTTTCTGCAATATAAATATGACCCTCTCCACTAAAACGACCAATATCTTCCTTCAAACACACGATTTTTGCAGTGTGCAAGATTATAAAGATGAATATGAGGGTTTAGGCATATTAGCAATCTGAAATGTGAAGCATGGGACACTAACTCGACAAATCAATTCCTTCTAATGTGTGATATCTATTACATTGCAACGTGAGAGTCTCTAAGGAGGAATCTAAAGTTTGGGCATCTCATCGTTCTGAATTATTCCATATGGGAAGGTAACATAGAGGCAGTGTGACCAACTGAGGGTTTAAAAATCTAAAACAATCAATTCATTGCAAAAAACAATAAGCTATTACCCTTGTGAGTTTGGTTATCATTTTTTAATTTTTTTGGGTGCATCATGGTTACAATATGGATTTAACACATAATGGTTTTTGGTATATTGTGTGCAGGGTGGATGAGGGTTTAAATATCTAAGACAATCAATTCATTGCAAAAACTGGTAAGCTATTATCCTTGTGAGTTTTTCGATCAAGATTTTTAATTTTTTTGGGGCATGGTTTTTGTTACAATATGGATTTGACATATTCCTTCAATATGTATGGATAATATACAACATAGAATGTAACCTATAAATCAATAACCTGTAACCCATAAAATAACATTTTCTACAACAAAGATTGTAAGCCAAAGAGTAATCTATTGGACTGAAATAATGGAAACTCCTCTTGGTGCTTTAATAATGAAAAATTATCACAAATTTGTTCATAAACCTCCTGGCTTCCATTTCTTATACTCTAAAATTTTGGTGCATCATTGTATATCAACTTGTAGCATGTAGAACCCTATTAATGACTTCTAATCAAATAAAAAACATAAAATATGATAGCTTATAGAAATCTTTTATCGTATTTATGTCAACCTCGCCTTGGACCTTATCTAACATCCTTACACTTCAACATTTGAAGAAGCATAATACATGAGTGTTCTCGTATAAGGTTATTTTAAGTGTCCATAATTTTAGAAGAACAAAGATGGATGCACTATGGTTTTCCTACTTGACCATTTTATGAGTTTTCCCTAGAAATGTCAAATTAGAACTGCTCTACAACCATCTGAAATGTAGCTTTAAATAGAGAAACATTAAAATTTCTCTATTTTCACTTTTATATTGAATCTTCTCCATATTTAAACTCCCTAAAATGAAATTTTATGGCCATTACTAATCAAATGTATTCCTAATCCTATAAAATCCATGCTTAAGACTAATCCGTAAAAATAAATGTTTGTGTTTTCCCACTAACACTGCTCGAGGAAAAATCCTAGGTACTTCCCCTCATTTGAGGATGCTATCCAAGGTAAACCCTAGATTATTCAAGGCATAAGGCCAAGACAATAATATGGATTGAATCCCTTACAACAATATACTTATTATGAGCTCAACATGTCATTTATGGGAATAGAACTTGGGTGGGGAGGATAACACTCAAATCCTACCATCACTCCACCTGGCTCACTTCCAACTCCCCCCAAAAAAATTCTTGCCATATGAACCGATGGTATGACAAGGAATGCAAGTCTCTCCACTTCCATCTTCATCATGCATTCACCCATGTTCACCCCTCCTATCCTTTCCTTAGAGCTTCCTATTGTCGTCTCCTCCACCGCAGTAAATGCCTCTTTATTTCTAAGAGGAGACATGACTAATGTACTTATCTTATTCACTCCCCAAAACATTTTTGGCTCCCAATCCTTCCTCTTCACTCTCCCCTTCCATCGGAAATTAACCCCATATCCTTGTTCTCTCACATATCCACTCTCTATGATATCCATGGACAACCCCATATTCAAGTTATCTCTCCACCCCCTTCATGCTTCCTATTATCAAACAATGACATCAAAGAGGCCGTTTGGGTGATAAGAAGTATCAAAGCAGTAGATGAGGAGGGTCTCCAAGTAGAGTTATTTAAGCATGGTCTTCGAGCTCTGATTTATCACTTGGATGATGTCTTCAACCATCTGGTCTATATAGGTTTTCCATTGGCATGGTCACATCACATCATTCACCCAATACATAAATCGATCCCCAGTTCAGATCCCAACAACTACTTGATGATCATGGTGGGCCACATGTTCTCGAAGCTCTATGCTACGATTCTCCGTATGAAGATTTATAGTGAGATTGAGCAGAGATCACTTAGAGATAGGGGACATGAAATATTTTTACCTTATCATTAGATTATTGATCACATATTTACCCTCTAGGCCATCATTGAGGAGGCATGTCATCATTATTCAAAAGTCTATTTCTTCTTTATAGTTTTTCAGAAAGATTTTGACTCCATCCTGTGAGAAGCCCTGTTCCAGAGGCTCAGAGACAATGGCATTTTTCCCAAAACCTACTGTTAAGAACCAATTACTTGCATACATAAATAACACAAATATTCAAAGAACAATATAGAAAACCACTGTTAAGCCCTAATACTGGCTCATTACCCCTTAATTGGGGCATATTAGATTAGTAATGTTATTTATTACCCCTTAATTGGGGCATATTAGATTAGTAATGTTATTTTATTTATGTTGGCTTTAGGCAATTAGTTGTAATTATACCTCCTAGTCTCCTATATATACCAAGGAGACATTTTCATTTTGAATCATCTTGTACTTGAACAT
>ML809232.1:52740-69272 GCA_009831015.1 Picea engelmannii
GGGCCCATAGTGATAATAGTGGAGGCCATTCAATGTAAGGTGGACTAGGTCCACTATATTATTAAATAAGACCCACTATGGTAGTTAGATATAATAAATAGGTAATTATATATAATAAATGTAAGAGGACTCTTATAAGGTTCTACTTCTAGAAGATTCCTCCTCTAGAATGTTCTTAGGTGATGGTAGTACTATATAAAGGGGTTCAAGCAATGTAATGTGATATGAAGAGAATTATTGTATTTGGAATTGAAGCTCATTAGGAGGAAGCCCCCTCGAAGAGGCAAGTGAACAGGAGAGGATCCCTTCCATAATATGATCCATTGTATGGTGTTTTCCTACCTCAAGGGTTTGGTAATAATAAAGTATGGTTTCTTTTATCTTTCTCTGTGGATCTATTGCGTATTCAGTATTTGTGGTGATTATATTTGTAGATTTATTCAGGTCCTTAACAGATATTGGTTCCCGACCCTTCCGGCTTGAGATTATTTTCCTCTTTGTTTCACTTTTGCACCGTTTCATCCACTAAGAAAAGGGTAGATACTAGTACTTGTACTTGTCCTATTTCTTATCGAAGTACATTTCCTTGTCTAGTCATCATGGTTGTACTAGATGTTGGTTTATAGGGTTGATAGGACACTTAACTTGCGTCTAAAGCCAATCCACTTGCACAAAAAACTCTAACACCAATTAACCCCAATGGATAACTCCATCAATTGTTGATACTCTGCTTTACATTAGGTACCATCCTTAGAACAAGGGGAAATGTCTAGGAGGTTCCCAAGGAGTTATTTCCAAAACATTGTCGATTCTTGTGAATATGGTAAATGACATCACATTTAGTTATCATACTTCAAGTTTTTAAATCCCACACTCTCCATAATTCCACTCACCCATTTAGTATTTAATTCATGGCATCCCCACTAATACAACAAATAATCATGTTTATATGGATCTTTGTAAGATCCAAATCTTAAACATCTTAACCTAAATAATAAGTAATGGATGCGGTGATATTATATTGTCATGTCCTTGGAGGCATATAAAGCAAGTAGGAATTTTTAACTTCTTTTTATAGTATTTTGATAGAATTCTCACCCTTCAACAAAGGCCTCAAGATCTACTACAATTTTTTTTTTTTTTAATGAGATCTAAAATATGAATATCCATACCATGAAATATCCACAAGAATAAAATATAACACATCAAAGGCTCCACTTTGAAACCTTCACTAGCATCACAAAGTGTACAAGTTAATCTCCATCTATAATCTCCACATCAAGCACTCTAAGTATACTTGGGTTTCCGAATTCCACAAAACCTTATCAAGTTCGAATGCTTCTTTACTCTAATGTTCTCCCAAACTCTAGCTTATATTGACTTCTTAGGACAAAACCCTAACCCTAGTATTCCCGAGATTTTCTTCAATAACTCTAGATTTGAAGACAACAAGAGAAAATACAAATGAAGAAGAGTAAAAAAAAAAATGAAGTATTTTCATGTTTTGTTCTGGATAATGGCAATTTTCTTCAATGTTGTTAGTAGTCTTATACAGTTAGGTCATGTGTACATTTTACTCATCTTATAAATTGCTAGGTTGTGAGAAAAGGCATTATCTCCCTCTCATCATCACCCCAATATATGGCTACCTTGGTATTTTTACATAATATATGGGTGTTGAGAGAGAGAGAGAGAGAGAGAGAGAGAGAGAGAGAGAGAGAGAGAGAGAGAGAGAGAGAGAGAGAGAATCCCACTAATCATGATTTTAAAAATATCAATCATGTCCCTGCACATGCACCCACAAACCATGGCTACCTAAACTATTATTATTATATTGGGGCCCAAAAAATATAAAATGAAACCTTAATGCTCAATTCCTGGACAAAGCATAACTGAGTAAATATTTTAATGTGATATAAATAATACGTTTTATGCTTCAATGAAATAGATTCGACAAACCAAAATTTGTGTTGTATTTTGGGCATCCTCAACAAGACATGCCTAGTCCTTATAGAATTCAACCTAGTGGTCAAATTATTATCATCAACATCATTATCATTAGACGTCTCACATGAATCTTTAAGGTCTTGTATAATTCTCTTGAGGTATGGAGTTCAATTTGATCAGAATGTGATGATGGGCTCTGAGCATCTAATATATCTAAGTAGGAAAAATTATGAGACATCATCCTTTTAAGAATATTTATTGGGAATTCCAATAAAATTCATTGTCTTGTTATTTAAATTGGCATATTAAGTGGTCATGCCAAGCATATTTGTTTTCTTGTAAATAATTTATTTGCTGACATGTGTATTAAAACTTAAAGTGGCCTTTATTGCATCATAGAATGATTTTTTCTATTATTTTAAAGTATGTTGATTCCAAATTCAATGTGTGGACCAAGAAAGAATCACATATCTATCTAGCGATTGTGTTCCCCAAGGAAAAACCTCATTGGGGTAAACCCCAGGTCACTTCCCTTCATTTAGAATATGACACCCATTGTAAGCCCATCAAAATTTATTAAATATAGATATTTTTTTTCTAAAATTTATAGTGGATGATATTATTTCAATTGATTATGATCATGTACACATTTACTTCACCAAATTGCATCATGTCCCAACTTTTACTTCACGAAATTGAATCATGTCCCAATAAGATTTTATATGCATTAGAAAACTAGATATCTTTCAAATTTGCATGCATCCTTCACTTGATTTCTGGCATGTTTTTTTTATGTACATTGATCTTATCCTAGTTTGACATCGCTTTATATAATGTGAATTGATGAAATACAACTTTTCATGTAATGTGCAAGTTTTCTTACTTTGTTCATGGATAAGGTTTTGCAAGCTCGATGTCGGAAAAAATCCAAAGCACTCTCTAGTGTTGTAGTGCTAAAGGATAGTTCCTTGATTGGTGCTAATGTTAGTGACCAAATGAAAAATCATGGGCCTAAACCATATCTACATAGAAATCGCTCAACTACGTAGCTTGTTAGTGGCACTATTGCGTCATTTGATATTGTTTCTCTTCTAAATGAAGAACATAATGGTTAGAAATAAATTATGATATGAAAAATGATTGATGAGTATCACATGTGTAACCTAGAGTTGACATGCTTAGACCCTTGTATTGATGATCCAAACCATTACATTGTTGGTACAAGTGACTCATGGATTAAGAGTATGCATAATGTTATTCATGTGCATATGGTATACACAGATGAAGATGGAAGACTTTCATTACACCATCCCTCATTAAGTGAACTAAAATTACATCTAGGTTTAATTAGTTCAACTATATTATAGGAAATGGTTTCAACATGTATTAAAACCGGGTATTGTATTGGATATAGCTTGGTTGTGACTCCTCTATTAAGAGATGGGTGTTGTGTTAAGATCGATGAGAAATAAATCATTTATTTGGATGGGGTTTTTATACCTACCACAAATACAATTGATTTAACTATCAAGTCAGGTAACTGTGTCTGCATTTACTATGAAAATGTGGTCGGTTTGTCTAAAGATGAATCATTGTGTATTCCATATCCTATAGAAGTGTTGGACTTCGTAGTGGATGTTTCATTTGGTAATTTTTTTTTCGGGGTGAGAATATTTGATCATCTTGAGGATGTCATTGGTCGAGGCCACCGGGTTCCTGAAGGTGTGAATTTTCATCCACGCGAGGTTTTTTACACACAAGAAGCATTCTTGATATAATATGATATCATTGATGGTATGTGTGTGTGTGTGTGTGTATAATTTTTTTTTCCAAAGTAATATGAAATGGGAAACCCCCGAGTACTTCCCCACTTCATGGATGGTAAACAGTGTAAACCGTCGTCCCTGATGTCCTATGGCAGGCCTAACCTCAAGGGGGAACAAGAGATTTGAACCTGTGACCTCCTCCATTGGGGATAGCTTCACATATGGTTCATAACCACTTGATCTAACCCTTGGGGATATATATATATATATCCTTTAATGTGTTCTTGAATTATCAATTGATATATGAAATTGATATTTTTAATGTATGTTATTAAATTTTTAATATATCATGCTAATTGCATTGTTACAAGAGTTGTTGATTTTTAATTTACAAATAGATCTATTAGAAGGTGGGCCCCAACAACTTGAATGGGGGAATCATTCTTTTGTCAATTTCTTTCCATGAAGGATGGAAACCATACTAGTTTCCATCTTCTTTCAACAAAGAGTGATAATGAGGTTTTTGCAGCTAGATTATCTTCCTCTAAAGAATATGGGAGGCCCAATAATGCATTACCTTCATTTTTGGGAATTTTTCAAGAACATTGAGAACACAATCACATTATTTAACTAATTTCATACAAAGTTTACAATCACTTGAAATCTCGAAAAACAATATGCAGTGAGTCTTATGTTGAGATTCCATGTTCATGTGAGATTTTCATGGTGACATTTGAACTTATTGAAATGCACTCAGTGCCTCCTGATATTATAAGGAGGAATAATTCATTAGATTTCTTTGTTGAAGGAAATGAAAATCTCAAGGAAGCTATGTTCTATACATGGAAAAATTTTCCTTATCGATTTCAACCAACCTTAGATTCCAATTAGTAGTCACAACCTCCCGACAAATGGCGAGTGGGTAAAACATTCAAATTTCTTTATTTGGACAAAATCCATCAACCCCGTGTGTTTATACACTTTTCTTGGGATACACACTAATGGGATCCTACATATCGTTGTTATGGATGAGGATTGAGGACCAGAGCACGTTATTTGGATATGTAAAGAACATTCCTTTGTGGGAACATCATTTTCATCATAGTTGGTGTATTCTTATTTCACGAATAACTCTTTGTAGTCAGGATTTTAACCTTCTATGCTCTAATTCAATAAAGTTATGAAGACATTCATTTTCTATTTTGTGTACTGATGATGATTAATTTCCCTTTATGGTATGCATTTTAGCTATTGGATTCTTTTGAAATGCCTAATACAACAATAGTTATACGTGTAGTTATGCGTGAACCATTTTGTTTATGTACATTTTATTCGGATTTACCCTTAATATTATTTATCATTTACCCAGCTATGATGTACATATAAAATCTGGTAAAGGGGGATTTAATATGGATGGAAATTCACTATTATCAATGTTATGGATCAATCAACTAATGATCTAAAATCTTATGAAAATCGATAGCATTTACAGAGAAGATTCATGATCGTTTATCAATCAATATTAAACACATTTATACCTTATCCTTTCTGGTGGTAAGAAAATCTGAAGACAACTGCCATTGATCCATTTAAAATTCTATCTACTACTTCTAAAATCCAATACTATTATATAACTTAAAATACTGTGTTTGTTGGGTTTGAAATATGAACTAAAGAAGAGAATGAAACCAACCTTTGTTAACCTTGTCAACTTGTCAATAGTAGGTGGTTATATATATGAGTATCAAACTATTTTCTAGGTATTCAAATTAACTTGGATTTGAGGGGAGGGATTAAATTGAGTACCTCTTAAGGGAAGGACTTATTTCCCTGGCCTATATTTCCTCAAAGAGAAGTATACCTACGTAAATGGATACTGTTATCTCAAGCAAGACTTTTTTTTTCACTATAGATCACCTAGCTCTATTACAGATTTAGTGTTTATGTGTTTACCTAAACAATGAAATCCCTTTATCTAGATCAATACTTCAATGATATTCTTGGAAGAAGGATCCACTTCCTCATAATCTTGTAGTTATGTTATTGCTTCCTCTTTTTGCACAATTTTTTCTTCCTTTTGAAACTCTAACACTATGGGGTTTGAGCATTCATCTTTGGAGTCCTTTATATAACCTTTGGTTTTTCTTCTTTAGACGATTCAAGCACCATTCTACTTTGTAATACATTGTTTATGATTGATTCTCTTTGTTTTCTTGGAATCTACTTCGGCTTCAATGCTTTGGGAGTGAACACATTGCTTGATGCAACTTACTTTACGCAATCTATCATTTTATGTGTCAAATGAACCATTGGAGCCACCACATATCACTCTATCATTAAATTGAAACCTTTTAATAATGATGATATTTGTTGATGAGACAACATCCACCCCCTAATTGAAGTATTTGAACATACTTGGTTGACAAATACTCATAAGTAGAGAACCCCAAACTATGTGATAAGGGTTTACAATATTCGATGGGTTAGGGATATTAATACAAACATCATTATTAACCTAATTTTTGCAATTAAAAATAAAAATTTCAACTAAATTGTTGAGAAATGTGATAGATATAACTGAGATATGATCAAACCAAACACTGAAGATGTTATGTGTCATATTGGAATGGGTCGAAACTTTCTAAACCTGTTTTATTTAGTACTGACTTTGTACAGGTTGAAATACTTTCTTGTCACTCTTTTCTTTAGTGACCGAGTCATCATAATGTTTGATTTGAATTGGACTCAATAGTATCAGGTATCCATCAAAGATATCATCTTTAGAGTCTCCAATATAATGAATATGAAACAATTTTGGATCTTCTTTGAAATCTAATTATTCACAAGTTGGAATCTTCTTGTACACGCTAGGGATGATAAGTGAATAGGTTGGAAGTTTTATCAACAAATGTCATGAGCACTTGTTTTTTTGTTGGTGGTAAACTTTGCAACAAATTATGTTGGTGGAGGCAAACTCCATAGAAAATTCTATTTTTCGCAAACTCTACAACACATTTTGTAATATAGTAAGTTTACAACCAACCTTCTAGGTAGTAAATTATACAACAAAATTTGAATATACGAACTCTACATCACATCATTTTTCATAGTGTCTCTATAGAATATTTGCAAGGATTGAAATTTTTAATTGTTATAGGTTCTTGCAATTATTTTCACAATGGTAGATAGTTGGAATTACTAAGCCAAAAATAAAACTCTAGGAGAGATTTGAACCCCCTTCTCCTACTCTAAAAGGAGGCGTGTTTCCAATTACACCACAGGACTCAGGAGTAAAATGACTAAAATGTACTCTCATTGCCAAAACATTAAACTTAACTATGTTGTACTCATATTCCTGCAAATGTACAATTACATTCAACAAACCTACGAAGTAAAATGTATTGTGGAGCATATTATATAAATAATTAGGAGAAAGACATAAGGTAAAAGACCTTATGCTAGAATGCTATAAATGGAAAAAACAATGCAAACCATATTGTACACCAAGCATCGAAATCATGAAACTAAAGCAATTGAAGTCATTTTGTACACCAAGATATGGTATCCTACATGCTTGTAGGATGCCATCTCTGCCCGCAGGCCCATGTGGGCATATATTCCATCCTATAGGCCTATAGGATGGCATCTATGCCCATAGGGGCCTGTGGGTAGAGATGACATCCTACAGAAATCACAAGTAGAGACTATGCTTCATGATACAATATAGGTTTCATAGTAATTTATCAAACCTTCCCTAGATGTTTCAAAGTTGTTTCCATAAAATTTCAACTTTCCCATATGGAAATGGTTGCAAAACATGGAATTTTGGCTACAAAGGTGTATGCTAGATGTGAACCTTCTCCAACAAGTAACTACCATTACACAACACCTATCATATTCAATGTTGTCATCACAATAGAAAAACAAACTTTCTGATCAAATAAGTGTTATCTAAATGTCTTTCTGAATACAATATTTTAAACGAAACCTTTTCTTGGCCATTTGGATATGTTGGTCATGGAGCCCTAACTTTAACAGAATCATCATCCATAGATCCTTCTATGAAAAATAGGGAGCCAAATTAGTGGAAATATGTAATTTGACAGTCTAATTTTGAGAACTGGCTCCATCTCCAGTCCATCCTTCAGTGTCAATGGAAGTAGGCCTCCATTTCATAATTCTACACATTATATTTTACCCTTTTTTGTTTGAACAAATTTTAACCTGTTTTTGGCTTTGCCATTTTCCATTTTTTGCAGAACATGGATACTATGGTTGTAATAGAGGATCTTTGAAGTTATACCTTAGTAATTTTCCACTGAAGAAAATGGAAAAATCACCTAAGACATGGAGCCATGCATTGTAATGACATAAACTTACAAATAAATACATTGGTATCAAACCCAACTCCTGTAAACTACACAATATTTTTAAGTAACATGATACAAATTTTCAATGACAAGAACAAGTTATGGCATTGAACATTATTTGTTCATATAAATTATGTTGTCAAATAACTCAAGAATTTGACTAACTTAGGACAAGAAATTCCATAAAAAATGAAAAAAAAAGTTACTTACCTCCTCTTTGACAAGATATGATTTCAACTTGGACCGTAAAGTTGAATTTCTACTGGAGGCAATCCTTGATATAGTGTATCTCTAGTGTTGGGAGGAATAGAACTTGGACGTGAAACCTAGACATGTCAGAATATCGCGAGTCATCAAATTAGAAATAAATTGTGACAACAACATATTTTCAATCAAACAAGGAACACAAGACTTCTCCAGAGTCTAAACCATATTCAAAACATATCTAAGCACAACTTCTGCGTGAACCTAAAAGATTCATGTATTGTAATAGAAGAGACATAAAGATTATTCTCAAAGTAACTCTTGAGATCATAAATCCCAATTAAGTGACATAACAAAAGGAAGGAAGCACAATATGCAGGAAAGAACCAATATTTTGACATACAAAATCCAATACAACTTCCATTTAGCCTTCAAATTTTAGCTCTACTAAAAACTTGAATTCCTTTAAAGTAGAATTCTTCATAGGCATATTGCCACTTCTTAGTGTTGCACTCTGTTATGGATAATATATGAAGAACACTAAAGAAAAGAACCAAAACTATATTCCATATAAAAAAAAGGGCTAAATCTTTCGAATGCCAAAAATTTGGATCGTGAGTGAAGATAGTTATGCAAGGCGCAAAAGAAACTTAGAAAAAATATGTGGATACTTACAAGACTATCAATTTGGTTGACAATATTTTCATAGTGTAATGCAAGGCCAACATGACCTAGCCTTTGAGGACTTCCCTATTTATTCTTTTTGTTGAGAATTTTTTCACTTTCTGAGTCTTACATAACATAAAATATGAAAATTAGAAATGACATACAAAAACAATCGAACCTATGTTTTCTTCTAAACCAACACTAAAAATAGGTTTTAGATTTACAATCACAAACAATTAAATATTCCAAACTTAACAAATATGAAATTGCATAAAAATTAAAAGGAGGGACTGAAAGTAAAATGAAACCATGTGAAATATAGGAGGATGAGAACAAAAAGTTGAAAATAGAATCATTAAAGAAGATTCATGTGATGATGTGGAGAGTGAAAAGTAGGAGAAAGTTGTGATAGACTATGTCAAATGAGATGGAGGAGAAGCATGAGTGAGTGCATTTCTAAGGAAGCAGAGAAGGATATTACAATAGAAAATACACAATTAGGTTTGCAAAAAAGTGAAGAGGAACCATTAGAGGAGGTTCATGAGGGAAAATTTGAATACTATAATATATTTTGTGTTGTTTTCTGTGTATGTATGAAAGGAAAAAGAATGAGAAAATTGTTGCATATGACCATGAAGAAGTTGAATATTCCCTTGAAAATGATGAGATAATCCCTACATATAGGTTATGCAAAAATATGAATATTATGGACAATGTGAAGGCTGCCATGTTTGAAGATGATAACCAAGGAGTTTATGACTTCATAATAGTCAAATGTATTAAATGCACACTAATGATTTCTAAAGAGGAAGATATGTCAAGAGAGTGCAACAATTTGGTACAACAATGGTTAGATAATGATGAATTTGAGAAAAATATGTATGTTTCTAAACACAAGGAGAAATGATTCTCAATTAATAAAAAGGACCCTATGATCAAGTGTTATTGTAAAATGTAGAAGATAGTCTAGTACTGTGCATGCAAAGTGAATCAAAAAAAGAGGATTCCATGAGCGAAGAGGTGAGAACAAGGATACTGAAACAATGAGGAGGGGTGTATAGTGAGTGCAACCAACATTGAAGATAATGAAAGAAGGCATGTAGGAAATTGGTTGTGTTTTAGAATAGATTGAAGAAGCAATGAGGAGGATTAACATTGAGTATGTGGAGATTGAAGAAAATGAGGAGAATTAGCAATGACAAGTATGTGGAGTGGAACATAAGGATTGTGGCAACAATGATAATATTATTGGGTAAGACAAAGGACCCCAGATGGGATATATGAAACAATAAATGGTTTTGAACTTAAAACATAAGGAACAAGACAATAAATAGCCTGTAGGATGGAATCTTTTCCCTAGGCTACATGCCTGTAACAAACCCAAAATTAAAATTACAAAATATTGGTGCAATATTTTATCTTATTTCAATAATTGTAAAAATCCATTTTAGGGTAATAAATCTTATTATTAACTTGAGATTTAAGTGGGGTTTCTTCCACTTTATGTATTGATAGGGATTCCCCCTTTCTTTAGTAAATTTTAATCTTTTCAGAAATGTAATCAACAAATTTTCTTTCAAGAAGTATTCCTCTATTAACAAAGATCTATGAGTTGGATATAGCCTCCTTTACAAAGTGACCTCCACTACTTTTTCTCTTCGTCTCTTTATTTATATGACATTGATATTCACTCCCATCCTATTTATTGCTATCATTTTCAACTAATTTTATAGTTGCAATAGTATTTCCATTTCATATATAGGGCCACCAAAAGGTTGACTTTGATTCCAAGTGGAAACCCTAAATATATTAACAAGGATATTGGAAGCCCCGATGACACAACAACAAACATAGGGTCTCAATACAGGCACCATCGATGAATATCATCAGTTGTGTCTTGTGTCAAAGGGTGGATATATATATATATATATATATATATATATATATATATATAATTCTTTATACAACAATTTTAGTGCACAACTCTAAAGACTAACATTACAACTCATATCTACAAGAAAGAGGAGTGAGAAAATGACCAATTTGCAGATGCCAGTCTATACTCCCCACCAAGGTCTTCTTCCCCAGAGTTTTCAAGGAACAATTTGATTCCTATCAATTATTCTTGTCATGTTAGTGTCATTATGTTTAACATCTTCTCAAAAAAATAGAAATAATAAGACAACACTAAATGAGGCAACTAGCTAGGATAGATATATGAGAAAGGATTGCAAAATGGTCATGACGTGGTTTTGGTTTTACATCAAGCTTTTGGTCACAACTGGGCATCGAAAAAATTTCTTTCTTCTTTCCCTTCTTACCAAGACACCCATCAACTTGTTGTCTTAGTAATTATGATTCTAAAATGAGAATCACAGTTGCTACATGATGATACATGGTCACTCCAAAATTTGATCGCCTAGTCTTCCAAAAAAAAATCAAACAAAAAATATTGTATGTATAAAACCTTTCTGCATACATATACAACAACTTTAACTTTATCCTTCCAACCATTCCATTGTAGAATAACAATAAGGTCAAGTGAAACACAAACACCATGTCAACTATTCTCCTAATAGAAATCAATTTCTTTATAATGATAAGAGCATCTAAAATGATGTTTTACATATAACATAACCGATATCAAAAACACAAAACCTTACTTCAATTTTTGATCTGGCCATATTTGGTCACCCGATTCAACCCAAAAGTTTTGTGTATTTGTGAAACATTGCTCATTGTAAGTGACTGCCAATGCCAGTGATTCTACTGAAAAGTAATATAAAAAATTCCAAGAAGATTCTTTAAACTTTGTATGGTGTTTCTTGTTATCCACAAGTTTATCTTCGTGCAAGACTTTCATAGATCCCAGGACAAGCCACCTTCCTAGACTATGCAAACCTCCAATGTTACATTTTTTTCTTTATCTATAAATACATTGTCATGACTGTATGCCATTTATAATCAATATCTTCTGTCAAATGAGGTTTTCCAGGTCAGTGAAAGCTGGGTGAATATATACGCTTGTTTCTTCCTATTATGAAACCACTGACAAAATATTTTTGCCAGCACAAAACAATTTGATTAAATCCACTTTGAAGCTGACAGAGGAGTATTACATTTGTTAATATCTATTCGATTTAATACTGTATCAGACCACCATAGGGTTAAGACAATCAACATACAACTCAAATTTGTGACACAAAGCACTACCATTAATACATTAATAGATTTGGAGTGTGCCCATGCTAGTCTCTTTTGCACAACCTATTATTATGCAAGTTATAATGGAAAGAATCCATAGAGGGCCAGGATTGACACTGAATAGGTCTGGATCGACCTACTAAAATTTTGCATGCCAATCACTAGAATCATGTTTTAAAAATCATCGTAGAAAGATAAAAAGAATATATCTATTCTAGCTAAACTACTTTAAAAGATTTTACACTCGATGGCTAACCATTCTTCAATATTTTATTGTAATTGGCCAAACGTTGAAGACTCAAAATAGACTTAAAAGACACTGAAACCAAAGGCTATTCTATTTTCATTATTGATGTGACCATGGTGTTAGTGTAGCGCATTTAATTACAAATAATTTCAAGAGTAAAATTTGGGATATTACAAGGCCTGTAGGATGTCATCCTAGCCCATGATATCTTGTGTATTATTTGTAGCTTTAGTTTTATATCGATTTCTATGATATTAAAGTGGTATGCAAATGAACCTAGTCAATAATCCTAGAATACACAATTTCCCTTTTTCATGTATTATCATCTTGTGTCGCACATATTCCTTTAACATCCATTGGCATAACTAGAAAGTGATTTCCTTTGTGGTTAGTTAATGATATGGTTTCCCTTTAAGTAACATAAAAAGAAATAATAAGTGCCCCATTCAATATATTTTGGTGAAACCATTGTGTATATGTGGGAAGAGTGTTATAGCAAGATTTTCCTCACCATTGCTATCTTGCACAAAGGGACTTTTTCCATTTCCCTATGTAGACTTATCAAACCCCCTTTTGATAAATCCAGAGCCAAATATATATATATATTCCACATATATTCTCCCTAACTGCTTTACAAGATGCGTATATGCTTGATGCTCCACTACAGCTCACGTATATCGGGATTTGTGCCAGAAAATATAAAATGAGGTCGGGTTTCCATGTCACGATAGAATATCTCTAATCTTTGGCCTTCCATATATTGAAAACATTTCGACTCAGCCCTTCAGTTGCATTTTGGAGGCTATAAGAGCACAATTTCAAGCTATGGAAAAAGGAGAGAGAAATCATTCAACTTCGAGAGCAAAGTTACTCTAGAGAAATTACTTCATATTGAGTCTGCATCTCTTTATCCCTCAAGTCTGAACACAGTGTTCAACCCCCAAGCTCTTCCCTTATTGTCAAGATGATCTCTTTATCTCTTTGATATGAGCTTTCCTTTGGTGGAGGATTGAAGTGGTGGAGACCTAGTTGGAAGGAACTTGGTTTCTTGGTTTCAAACTGTGCCGACACAAAAGTCTATAATGTTGATACTTCTATTGATCAATTATTAATAGAAATAATCCTTTCCCATCCTATCGATATCTTGCAAATATATGATTATTATCCATGGGCATGTTTGTAATGTTTATTAATGGATTGTGCTATCTGATGTGCTAACCCATTTTATATACTGTCACTATATACTTGCATCACTTGTTTTTTGAGAACTTCTTGCAGGTGTAAAGATTTGGGTCAAAGTGCTCAACGGTGGAATGACATCAAATGATTGGATCGAGGTAGAAAACTTCCTCGTATTGCACATTAGTTTATATAACACATGTTGGAATTGAGTTGATTTCTGCAGTCATACCTATCTGTTGTGGTTTACCCTTGGCCATAGAGAGTTTTTCCATTGTAACAGAATTGGCGACTCCATTAGGGAGAGATCTTCCTTCTAAGGGTTCAAGTATTTTTCCTTCTTACATTGCTCTTTTTCCTTTGTATTTTTTGTCGTATCATAGTTGGATAGAGTCTGTTCACTCTGGGTCTGATTTTTCAGCCTTTTAACCTTGCCTAGCCTTGTTTTAAAAGATATACACCCCTTTTGCCCTGACAACCACGTGTATACACCTGCTGTCCCACTACAAGAGGCGTATATACACCCTTTTCTCTTGAACAATCACGTATACCACTTCTCCTTTCTTGCTTTCTTGGTTTAGTGACTGCTGAGTAGGTTTTGAGGATCACTGAGCCTTCTTAGGTCTCTATGTTGCCTGTTGAGATTATCTGGGATGACAGGAAACCTTTTTGGAGTTGAATTTTTGGGCGGCATCTTTCTCTTTGTTTTCCATTTTTGATTTGTCCTTAGTAGTTGGGTTGTCTGCTTAATTTTTTGGTATTCTTCTTGAGTGATTGCTTTTATACACAGTAGAAGTTGTATATCAAGTCGCTTATCAGTCCATGCAGGATCTTTTAATGACTTATGGTTGAGTTTTAATTTTGCATGCATTAATTAACCATTTGAGAAACTTAGTGAAGGAATGAGGAAAGAAGAGGAATTATGACAGCCATATACACAATTTAAAATATGAAATGAAATAAAAGACAACAAACCATAACACGTAGATTGATAACGGAGTTCGACACAACTTTGCCTGCGTCTCCGGGCCTTTTCTCTGTGGGGGAGGCTTATTTATTTCTATTCAAAAGCTCAAAAGTACATTGTTGCAATGCCAAATGGCTACAAGAATGATCTGGTCATGTTCTTCCAGATCTATGGAACCATGCAAAGAAAACGACATGCAAAACGGACGTTTGGAGCTCCCAGAAATGGTCCGACAACGTCTCCTCCTCAAAAGCTTCTCTGCCTCAAAATAGATTTGGCTTGGCTTCTCTTCAGCATAAATCTACTCTGAATGCCCTCAATGTTGTCTCTAGGCCTCAAAAAGGCCTTGTTTATATAGCTGGGAAGTTGGTTGCTCATCTCCAACTTCCTCCCAAAAATTAGGCTCAAAAAATGCCCAATAACTCCCAAAAATCATTAAAAATAGGCTTAATTAATAATTAAAAACCCAAAATCAGTTAGAAAACCCACTTTATAACTATAATAGGGCGCTAGCCCCCTTCCCCTGGGTGCACGCTCCTTTGGCAGGGTCATATGGAGTCCATATGGCCAAGCGCTAGCCCGTAGGCTAAGCGCTGGCCCCCCCGGTTGGCGCTGACTCCTGGTTCTATTGGTGCGAACATATGCCCACGGGCTAAACGGTTGTAACTCCCCCGCATAACCATTGTAACCGCGCTCCCGGTTGTTCACATGAGTCATACCATAAAACCGTGACATAAACCTGCGCCATGTTTAAAACCCCGCACAAACAAATATGGTAATGGTTATATGTTGTGGTCGCGTGGCGCCGAGGGCTGGGGCTAAGCCCCGACCCTTTTTACCGCCAAATGAGCCATGGTGTAAAATTAAATACAATTTATGCCATTTACATAACAAGACTCACCGACGGGGCGGGTGGCTAGCCCAACCCTGCCAGTCCTTTGCCCGGCCGGGAGGTCGCCGGTTCAAATCCCGTTAACCATACCAATTTTACATATGACCAACGAACCAATCATGGGGTGCCACGTGGCATCCCACGGCTGGGCCATGTGGCATCTTAACCACCAACCACAAACTGACACTTGTCAATCTCTGATTGGCTCATGTGCGTGCCACGTCAAACTTCAGTACCGCCATGTCAAACTGCCGCATCAGCTTCCGTACTGCCCGGTCATCCTACCACGTCAGCTGCTGACGTCACCCATGCCACGGGTCACCCTTTTAGTGGTGACACATGTCACCTCGGGATTGGTCCAGCCGTACGCCCAAATGTTCAAATCTTCCTGCCACGTGTCACTTACTGGAGCCACCACGTGTCACCTGTACGGACCTGCCATGTCAGCGTACGGACCTGCCACGTCAGCGTCCGTACGGACTGTACAGACTGCACAGTCAACAACTTTTTTTTTTTTGCCTGTTTGACTTTTCGGACAGAATGTGATATCTTCTCCATACGGAGCCCATTTGAAAAAGTAAATATACCATCGGAATCAGGAAGACGAGATGGACGCAATGGCGTTGGTTTCGTCAGATTCTAAGCACTTTCATTTTTTTAGCATTTTTCAAGCCCTGTTAGGCTTCTGGATCCGATTTCAGATCACACCTCCCCACAATAAGACCTTTTGGTTCCCAAAAGGTTACTGACCAGTCAACAAGCTCGGGATAGGCCACTCGACTTGCTCTCTGTCTCTGAACTCTGTCCTGTGTACCTGTCTCATTAAGATCAACTGTAACACAATCATGACAACTAACAGTATATTGTTATCCATTTGAACCCTATTACATATTACTGAAGCCACTATCATCCATGTAGAAAACATTTCTAATGACATCATCATAAATACGACTGCAAATGAACTGATATACTTGAAATATCTGCACGACATGAGCTTATCTTGAAGCAACTTATGATTGATTTTCCATTCAACAACCATATTTTGTTCTTGCTTAAGATCAATTACTTCATTTGAAACAATTATTGGTTT
>ML809232.1:70505-82791 GCA_009831015.1 Picea engelmannii
TGCAGAAATGAAATCCTTCCATGATGGAAATACATTACCCACATTTTGTGTTCCTTTTTGCAGCTTGCTCTGCCACCAGATAAGAGTTGTACCTGCAAGTCTCAAAGATGCCAACTTGATTTGTGTGGCCTCATCCTTGATCTATTGCACACCGCAGTATACCTCCATCTGCCTGATCCAATTATCAAGTTTTTCTGCATTTACTTCACCATCATATATGGGCAACTCAAATTTTACATCAAGTTTTAACAATGGCATTTCATGTTTATTCTTATGAACATTTTTCTTTCCACTAGATTTAGAACTTGAACTTGAAGAAGAAGAAGGAGAAGAATGAGGTGTTGATGGAGGTGAAGGAGGAATCTGAATATGGTCCTCTTCCTCTTCACTTTTTCCCTTTGAAGAATCACCCAAAACTGGTCTCTTCTGTTCCAAGTAATCTTCGTACAATACTTTCACCATCTCCGACATAGCAAGGAATGTTTTCCGGAACTCTTTCTCATCTTGAGAAATCCCTTCTTCCGATGCCATCTTCTCGCTGTGAGAAGCTCTTCTTCTCAATCCAATTAATGGATTCTCTGCAACAAGATTGCCTTCACCACGTTGTAGCTTTTCCATGGTTAACATGCAAAACTCAAATCCAAATGTCAACTAGCTGTGATACCACTTGATCCGTCAGGATCTTTTAATGACTTATGGTTGAGTTTTAATTTTGCATGCATTAATTAACCATTTGAGAAACTTAGTGAAGAAATGAGGAAAGAAGAGGAATTATGACAGCCATATACACATTTTGAAATCTGAAATGAAATAAAAGACAACAAACCATAACACGCAGATTGATAACGGAGTTCGGCACAACTTTGCCTATGTCTCCGGGCCTTTTCTCTGTGGGGGAGGCTTCTTTATTTCTGTTAAAAATATCAAAAGTACATCACTGCAATGCCAAATGTCTACAAGACTGATCTAGTCATGTTCTTCCAGATCTTTGGAACCATGCAAAGAAAACGACATGCAAAACGGACGTCCGGAGCTCCCAGAAATGGTCCGACAGCGTCTCCTCCTCAAAAGCTTCTCTGCCTCAAAATAGCTTTGGCTTGGCTTCTCTTCAAAATAACTTTGTTCTGAATGATCTCAATGCTGTCTCCAGGCCTCAAACAGGCCTTGGTTATATATCTGGGAAGTTGGTTTCTCATCTCCAACTTCCTCCCAAAAATTAGGCTCCAAAAATGCCCAATAACTCCCAAAAATCATTAAAAATAGGCTTAATTAATAATTAAAAACCCAAAATCAGTTAGAAAACCCACTTTCTAACTATAATAGGGCGCTAGCCCCCTTCCCCTGGGCGCGCGCTCCTTTGGCAGGGTCATATGGAGTCCATATGGCCAAGCGCTAGCCCGTAGGCTAAGCGCTGCCCCCCCCGGTTGGTGCTGACTCCTGGTTCTATTGGCGCGAACATACGCCCATGGGCTAAATGGTTGTAACTCCCTTGCATAACCATTGTAACCGCGCTCCTGGTTGGTCACATGAGTCATACCATAAAACCATGACATAAACCTGCGCCATGTTTAAAACCCCGCGCAAACAAATATGGTAACGGTTATATGTTGTGGTCACGTGGCGCCGAGGGCTGGGGCTAAGCCCTGACCCTTTTTACCGCCGAATGAGCCATGGTGTAAACTTAAATACAATTTATGCCGTTTACATAAAAATACTCATTGACGGGGCGCATGGCTAGCCCAGCCCTGCCAGTCCTTTGCCCGACCGAGAGGTCGCCGGTTCGAATCCTGTTAACCATACCAATTTTACATATGACCAACGAACCAATCATGGGGTGCCACATGGCAGCCCACGACTGGGCCACGTGGCACCTTAACCACCAACCACAAACTGACACTTGTCAACTGCTGATTGGCCCACGTGCATGCCACATCAAATTTCCGTACCGCCACGTCAAAATTCCGCGTCAGCTTCCATACTGCCCGGTCATCCTGCCACGTTAGCTGTTGACGTCACCCATGCCACGGGTCACCCTTTCAGTGGTGGCATGTGTCACCTCGGGATTGGTCCAGTCGTACGTCCAAATGTCCAAATCTGCCTACCACATGTCACTTCCTGGAGCCACCACGTGTCTCCTGTATGGACCTTCCACGTTAGCATATAAACCTGCCATGTCAGCGTCCGTACGGACTGCACAGTCAGCAATTTTTTATTTATTTTTGCCTGTTTGACTTTTCGGACAGAATGTGATATCTTCTCCATACGGAGCCCGTTTGACAAAGTATATATACCACTGGAATCAGGAAGACGAGACAGACACAATGGCATTGGTTTCGTCGGATTCTGAGCACTTTCGTTTTTGAGCATTTTTCAAGCCCTGTCAGGCTTCTGGATCCGATTTCGAATCAATTGGGGAGACATATTCCTTCTAAGGGTTCAAGTATTTTTCCTTCTTACATTGCTCTTTTGCCTTTGTATTTTTTGTCGTATCATAGTTGGATAGAGTCTGTTCACTCTGGGTCTGATTTTTCAGCCTTTTAACCTTGCCTAACCTTGTTTTAAAAGATATACGCCCCTTTTTCCCTGACAACCGCGTGTATACGCCTGTTGTCCCACTACAAGAGGCGTATATACACCCTTTTATCTTGAACAGTCGCGTATACCACTTCCCCTTGCTTGCTTTCTTGGTTTAGTGACTGCTGGGTAGGTTTTGAGGATCACTGAGCCTTCTTAGGTCTCTATGTTTCCTGTTGAGATTATCTAGGATGACAGGAAACCTTTTTGGAGTTGAATTTTTGGGCGGCATCTTTCTCTTTGTTTTCCATTTTTGATTTGTCCTTAGTAGTTGGGATGTCTGCTTAGCTGTTTGGTATTCTGCTTGAGTGATTGCTTTTATACACAGTAGAAGTTGTATATCAAGTCGCTTATCAGTCCATGCATTTTCTTTTTTAAATACATTGAAAATACAAAAAAAATAGGCATTTTACATTGGTTGGTATTTTTGTCTTTGAAACTTTATCATTATCTTAGCACATTTAATGAAAGATTGCATTTTATTTCTGAGTTGCAGAATTAAAATTGAAGATTGCACTATTTTATTTTGCATATCATTCACTAAAAAGTTAAAGTTAGGCTTTGCATTATATCTACTTTTATTTTTATGCAGAGTCATAACGCCATGATTTTCATTTCCATACCTTTTTGAGTAATCATGGCCAATTAAATTTATTCTTTAAACTAAAATTGATGAGTCACGATTTTATTTTTTAGGGTGCACAAACTAGCCTAGGATTTAGTGCCTTGGAATAGGATTTTGTGAGTAAACTTCTCCAAGGCAATTAGATCAACTTATGTGTTTGAGACAAGGAGTTGAGAAATCCATTGTATAATTGGTAATATCAGGAGGCTCCACTCACACCAGAGTTAATCACGAGGTCACGTAGATTTAGTTGAAGGGATAACCCCTGGATACTCACCTAGCGCCAGAGATATTTCTATGGATGTATTCATATTTGGGGATCTTGCTAGTGCCCATACCTCTGTGAGAGGCGATGCTTTCAAGGTTTCGGGCTTTTCTACCCTTCCCATATGGTGATACGAACTTATGACTGCTCGCATGTGCATCATTTATACAATGGTTTATTAGTTGCTTGACTTAGGTTTCTCATAGGTTATTTGTAGGGGTTATTTTGCTTGTATCCTGAGTTAGATAGGGGTCAGATAACACACAGCCTTGATGGAGGATTACCTCTCCAAGGGGGTCTGATCGACTGGTTGTTAAGCCTATGAGGGCCCTTATAGCTGATTCTGTTACCTCCAAACTTTAGCAGGGAGTCTCAAGTCCCTCTTGGACGAGGCATACCTTCTTTAGCAAGGGAGGCCCGTTTGCATGCATATTGGCCGTTTGAATTTTTGGTATGCTCTTTGATTACTATTTGGCCCTAGGATATCTTTTTATTTGTTGAGAGTCATAAGTCATTGTGGATTCGGACGTTACAGTTACCACCGGTTTTCGAGCTATTGCCTTCTAAAAGACGTAGAGTTATCAGAAGTGGTACACACACATCCACTTTTCAGACTTACGATCCCACAAGGATGAGTATTGAGCCTAGTCTTCAGAACACTGGGATTTCATCAACTCCAAATCCCACTATAGTTAATGGCACTCCTTCGACAACTACAACCGCTACAGTTGCAGTGCCAGAGGCCTACACTAGTACTATGGCTCGACTTGTAGTCAATGCTTTGTCTCTTGCCTATAACCCTTTTGGGGGTTTTTTCCACTCACCGAGTTACAATGTTCAGACCATCCCCATGGCTACTAGTCTATTTTCTTATGGTATGTCAAGTTTCACTTCGTAGTCTTCGACTGCCATCCCAGTTGTTGGCCATAATGCTAGCCTTGGACTTGGGGGCACCACACCTCCTTACACTCCTTTTCCATTTGGTAGCTCTCATGTTCCCCAAGCGAATCCTTATGTAGGAAGTGTCCCCTTCCCTAACCTTCTATGGCTGGATGGAACAACCAGGTTGGCGAACAAGTTCCACCCTATATCCCTATCCTCTCGATGTCGAATTTGACCCATACTTTTGGCATAAGGAATCCACTTCAATCCTTTGGATTCCCACCTAGAGGAGGTCAATATTATGTATTGGGTACCCCCTAGCCTAGATCTAATATAGTTGGGGGTAGTTTTAACAACCCTTAGTTTGGAGCTAATCCAACTGGGGGAAACTTTGATAACCCTTATCAGAAAATTCCTGTTGGAATGATTCCCAATCCATCTTTCACGAATCCGCCCGAAGGAGGGTATTTTAATTCCAGACAAGGTCTTGGCCCTTACCAGAACCCTGGATGGAACACAACTCTTAATACTCAGTCTTTTGCAGGAGGATGGGGTCAGGTGTCGCAACCCCATATTCCCTTTCTGGCCACGCTTGATCTACCAGATTTGTCTAAAATAATGAACGACCCAGTGAGTCATGATCCCACATGGCCCCCTATCCCCACCAAGATTTTTTCATACATTCCAAAGTTTTAAGGTAAGAATGGCAAGGACCCTGGTGATCACGTCACTAATTTTCACCTCTGGGGATCATCGAATTCTTTGAATCACGATTCTATTAGATTATGATTGTTTCAACGCACTCTTATCATGATTGTGTCACAATGGTACATTGAGCTACCTAGGGGAACATATGGATCTTTTCAACAGTTAGTGCTTGCCTTCCTTAACCATTTTCAACTACCCATTCGTTACGATGTTGGCCTTGAAATTTTGTCAACTTTACGCCAGGGTTCCAACACTCATATTTCGGATCATATCTAGGAATGGCGTAGGTGAAGACGGTTAGTTAAGACTCCCATACCCCTAGAATTTCTTTTAGAATGGTTTTTAAAATATTTTCATGCTCCTATTTCAAAGGACGTTGCTACTTCCGGGGTCTTCAGCGAGGAAGAGGCCATTTTTAGAGCCCAACAATTCGATTTGATCTATTCCTAGTTGGGTATGTTATAGCACCTTCTTCCCGATGCACCACGGTCGAATCATGATCCTAGACAGGGTCCTGGGCCCCATTCCGATGACATTGTGGGGTCCACCAATGTAAAGTCCACAGACTCGGAAACAAAGTTTGTTGGAGGGCCAACTTCATCTGGATCCTCCAAACCCACCAAATCGGTGGATGTACATTCCATGTAGTCGTCGAAAAACCCAAATGGTGACCAACAACCAGATGGGAATAAACGAAAAGATCGAAACAATCGTAGAGGTGGGAAGAATAAACCCAAGGAAAAAATGGAAAACAGAACGATAATGCTGGAGAGGGCACGAAAGAAAAGCATAAGGTTAAGTTTCCTTGTAAACTTTGTACCGATGATCACCTTACACACTTATGCCCCAAACTTGCAGAGGCTGCGGAGCTTTTAAATCTTTCACCCGCTATGCTAACGAAGCCTTTTCCTCACAACCAACTCTTAGCCTCGAGTTCTTCGAATGCCGAAAATGTGTCTGGTGGGAGTCAAAACCCATCATCGCAAGATGACGACCGTGTTTGTATCAATATGGTCAGTGCAACAATCGATATAGCCACTCACTCTTGATATTACGACTCTTCAAAAGCTAGTACCAGCCTAGAAGCTCCTCCTCCACCCCCGGAGATGAATTTACAGATCGAGAAACCAAATCCACCACCTCGTATTTCGAAAGGATTATTCAAGTGCTCTACCCATAACCCTAATGCTAAATCCACCTAGAACTACTCTATCGTTGAGGATATGGGCCAAACACCTTGCACGATGTCTTTTTTGGAGGTACTCCAGACGTGTCCATCATAGAGGAATGCCTTACTCTCTGCCCTAGGAGCTCTAGAACCTAGTGGCTCAAAGATCATCAAGTTCAATGTCATGGACATGAAGCCTCGCTTACCATACCATGTGGATTTCCAAATCCACGTAGATTATTCTAAATATACCATCAAACGAGCAGTCTTTGATGAAGGTGCTACCACTTGCATGATGTCCTTAGCCTGTTGGAAAGATATTGGTTCTCCAACCCTTTCAAAGTTGTTGACCATGTTGACCGCATTCGATGGTCATTCCTTCCGCCCTCATGGTATTCTCCCCGCCTTTCCAGTCTAGTTAGGTGGAAAGACGGTAGAAGTGGAAGTAGAGGTAGTTGATGCACCTCTCGATTATAACCTATTACTAGGTCAGAATTGGACTTATTCTATGGTCGCCATCGTATCGTCCGTTTTCCACATGCTTTGTTTTCCTCATCAAGGGGAGATTGTGATGATAGATCAATTATCCTTTGCGTACTCTAGTCCAAAAGAATCTGTTGGACAGTCGATCCCTGTGGTCGAAAATTCTTAGCCGACAACTGAGAATATTGATGTCGGAATGTATTCTTCCCTCATGGGTACTTTCGACTTCTCGATGTCGATTCACCACATTTATGCCATGTCCAGTATGCCCGCTTTAGTAGAGAGGTCCATCCCTTTCTTCACTTCTTATTTCAATGACCCTTGGACCCTACCTTCTCCTACTTTATTGATTGAAGGTCAGTTGCATGCTGGCATGGCTATGCCACTATTGGTAGTAGAGATTGCATATCAAGCTATCCTTGAATCTTCTGTTGATCCCGATCCAGTTCCCTCGCAGACGGTTGAGGAAGATCCATTTCCCAGGCCCGTGTGGGCCACTTTGTTATCTTGTTCACATGATTTCTTGGATGAGACTTTTCCTTCAGATGAAGCTATCCTTGAAGCCATGAATATTTCCGAGAGACCTTGGGATGATATGCATCATCGATCCTATTTTCTCCCAAGTCTTGAAAAAATTGAGCAAGATGATTTTAGATCTACCCTGAGTGAGATAGTAGGTCACATTGTAGTTCCACTTGATACACATGGCATTTACATTGAAGGGAATATGGCGAGTATTTCTCCCACCATCCAGATCGATATCTCTCGTACCCCTGGCAGGATTGAAAATGTAAATATAGGTGCAGATTGTTCGCCAGAAGAGATTCTGATCTACACCAACCTCTTCAAAGAATTTCAAGATGTATTCACTTGGTCATATGAAGAGATGACAGGGATCGACCCCCGTATTGTCGAACATGAGATTAGGACTTACTCGGATGCTAAACCCGTTCGACAACGTCTTAGAGTTGTTAATCCTAGGAAGGCCCCCGCTATTAAGGCAGAGGTAGAGAAGCTACTTAATGCTGGATTTATCTACCTGGTTCCCTTGACCGAATGGGTATCCAACCCCATTCTTGTGAATAAAAAGCAAGGAACCATCCGCGTGTGTATGGAATTTCGCGACCTAAACAAGTCTTGTCCTAAAGATAACTTCCCCACACCTTTCATTGATCAGATTCTCGATGAGTGTGCAGGAAGAAAAATATTTTCTTTTATGGATGGATTTTTAGGCTATAACCAAATCCAGATCAAACCCAAAGACCAACATAAGATGAAATTCATATGTCCTTGGGGCGCGTTTGCATACCGGAAAATGCCTTTCAGCCTGGAAAACGCCAGATAAACCTTCCAATGAGCCATGACTTTCTCTTTTCATGATCTCAAACACATAGTCGAAGCTTACCTCGATGATCTTGCTGCTCACTCTCGCAAGAGAATGGATCATGCTACACACCTTCGACTAGTTTTTGAAAGATGCCGCTATTATAGAATCTGACTCAACCCTCATAAATGCATCTTTTGTGTTATATCTGACCGTCTCTTAGGATTCTTAGTCTCCGAGATAGGGATCATGGTAGATCCACTTAAGGTTGAGGCAATTATTTAGTTGCCTCCCCCGCGCATAATTAGACAACTTCAATATTTACAGGGGAAAGCTAACTTTTTGCGTCGATTTATTGTGAATTATGCCAATATTACTAAGGGTTTCATGCACCTATTGAAGAAAGACACCCCATTTATCTGGGATGAGCGAGCCCAATAGTCTTTTGACGCTTTAAAAAAAGCCTTGGTATTGACCCCTCTGCTAAAATATCCTGATTATAGTAGAGATTACTTGTTGTATATCACCACGTCTGAAGAGACCATTGGTATGGTTCTAGTTTAAGAGGATGATGAGCTCCATGAGCACGTCATCTACTATCTCATTCAAAATTTATCCGGTCCTGAACGAAATTACTCACATGTTGAAAAGCTAGCTTGGTTGTCGTCCACGCAGTCCAACGTTTACGACACTATATATTTATTTACAAAACTACTGTGGTTGCTGATGTTAATCCATTTCAATACGTCCTCACTAGACATATCATATGTGGAACATATAATAAATGGATTGTCATCCTACAAGAATTTGATCTCGACTTTGCTTCGGCCAAGTCCAAGAAATCACTAGTTTTTGCAGAGTTAATATCCGATTTCCCATGGTTAGACGAAGATGTTATTCATGTCGACTCATTTGCAGATGAACACATTTTCCTTGTTTTGTCATCCAACCCCTAATACGGAGATATTGTTTTATACCTTCAAACCTTGAAGTTCGCTCAACATCTCTCACGAGATGATCAATGGTATGTTCATTACCAAGACAAAAAGTATACAATTGTCGGTGAAACTTTGTATCGTCGAGGAATAGATAGCATCTTACGTTGTTTCTTAACTCACGAAGAAGCTGAGTTAGTCCTTAATGATTTCCACAAAGGGGCTTGTGGCGGTCATCTATCTGGGCTTGCGACAACCCAAAAAATCTTGCGAGCTGGTTACTTCTAGCCCACCATATTTAAAGATTGTATTGAAGTGGTTAAGAAGTTTTACCCCTGCCAAGTGTTCACTCGAAAAATGTACTCTCACCTAGCCCCTCTCCACCCAGTCATTACAGTCGGTCCCTTCACTAAGTGGGGAATAGATTTTATTGATTGCAACCCAACTTCGGCTGGGGGGCATAAACACATTATCGTGGCTATTGACTACTTCACCAAGTGGGCCGAAGCCATCCCTACCATGAAATCCGATGGGAAGATTGCACCTTTTTTCATATTCAACCAAATTATCACCCGGTTCGGTATCCCAAGTGAGATTGTCACTGATCATGGCAGTCATTTTTAGAATGAAATGATGATAGAACTAGCATCTAAGTTGGGGTTTAAACATGATCACTCGTCTCCTTATTACCCCCAGGAAAATGGGCAAGTAGAGGCCGTCAATAAGTCTCACAAGACCATTTTGCAAAAAACTGTTAGTCAGAGTAATTCCAAATGGCACATCATGTTATATCCCGCACTTTGGGCATACCGAACCTCGGTTAAGACTGCCACCGATTTTTATCCTTTTTAGTTAGTACATGGTGTGGAGTCGATACTTCCTGTTGAATGTGAAATCCCTTCTCTCAAATTGGCAGCTGAGCTCCTACCTGACACTTCGGATTTAGAACGATGCCTTGTACACCTAGAGAGTCTTGATGAGCAACGTCAAGACGCCTTTACGACTATCGATGCAAATAAGAAACGTGTCAAGATTCATTACGATAAGTCTTTATATCCCCAGTTGTATGTTGAGGGTGACTTGGTCCTCTTGTATGACCAAGCCAAAGAACCACTAGGGGCAGGAAATTTTAAACCCATGTGGCACGGTCCTTATATCGTGCGACGTGTTCTAGAAAAAGGAGCCTACGAGTTGGAATATTATGAAGGGAATAAATTGGCTGAGCCCAGAAATGGGCTCTACTTAAAAAAAACATTATGCTTGAGCCCTGGGCTTGGGCGAAACCCTTTGTATATTAATGTAAATTTAGTGTATATACACCTTTTCCCCTTTTTGGTCTTTGGCTTGCTTATCGAGTTTTCCCTTTTGTTGGAAGATGTCAACAAAATCTTTGGTCTACGTAGGATTCACAGACGAAGCTAGTCATCATACATGGAACTTAGCTTCTGCCACTTGGGTGATTTACTCGTCTGAGGGCTTGCTGGTTTCTTCAGGTGGCGTATGCCTAGGGCCATCTACGAATAATGTGGCCGAATATAGCGTCGTTATAGAATTATTGTGCGATGCTATCTCACATGGTATTCGCTCTGTAGAGGTGCGCCTGGATTCTCAGTTAGTCATACGTCAGTTAAATGGTCATTACCATGTGCATGATATGACGTTACTCCGTCGATTCCTATGGGTATGTCTTTTAGAATGACAATTTGATTTTATTACATACTTTCACATTCCTATAAGTTCGAATCATGTATCCAATGCCTACACTAATTATGTTTTGGATTGGCATTTGTCACATTAATAAATCAAAGAAGACCATTAAATCAATGAACACATTGTAAGATATAAGTACAACCAAAGATACCTTTTTTTATATTTCCAAAAAATATGGTGTTTTATATTACAAAATTGGGGCTAAACCCCTAAAAAATACATATACAACTGATATACATGTCCTATGCCATCTACGCTTGTGGCGTCAGATGAGTCTCGTGACAACAAACCATGGCATTGGCGAGATGCCGGAGGAGTCATACCCATTCTCTAGGTACACCGACAACCTGCCTTTGCATGGCTTCAGTTAGATCCTCCACCTGAACCATAGGAATCCTCCGCATCAAACACGACAGGTTGCCCTGCACGTTCTGAAGGACCCTCTCCGCCTCTCCTCCCACTGCCTCATCTTCCCGGTGCCTCCATCTGTGTCGTAGGAATCCATCTAGCCGTTGCGGACCCATGTCTGCAACCACACAAGTATCGAATTAATATTCAAAAAAACCATCCAAATATATATATATATATATATATATATATATATATATATATATATATATATATATATATATATATATATATATATATATATATATTTTNATATATATATATATATATATATATATATATATATATATATATATATTTGTTCTTTTAAAATACAAAAATACAAAAATGAAATATTAAAAAAAAAACAAAAATTGTTTACCTATGGCACCATAGGCGACTCCCGGTGGAAGCGGCATATCAGGATCACCTCTGAAATCAATTCCCGTATAGGGACATTCGTCCAGAGCTATGATTTGTCTCCCCCACCAGAAGAAAAATTCATCATTGTAGGGTGTCACCACCCTACCTCCCCCCTACCGCCACATGACCTTGACCCATCGTGCCATAGCTGGATCACACACCCCTCTAGGAATGGTCTCCACTCTAGGTCCCAGGCTTGGGATCTGCTCAAAAAATAAGCTATAAAGAATAGAGGAAAACCCAAAGTTTCTCTTTGCCCCCTTCTTGCACTCTGTTAGCTGACCTTTCATGTTGGTCAGCAGTGAGGTACACCAATCATACACGGTAGGTCTCGCACATTCTAGTGTGTAAAACATAAGAAGTCTCGATGCTTGATGCAGCAAGGTCAGCCCTATAATCCTGGTAAGCATGAACAAAATAATATTCAGGTTGAGGTTACCTATAGCCCGGATAGGAATTTGACTTCCCACCATGGGAGTCCCTGCAACACAGTGGGCCTCGATGTATTCTTCGACCTTCATCCCACTTCCGGCCCCGTGTGACTTAAGGTCCATGACCTCTCCTTGGTGTGAAAGTCCCATCAAGAAGTATATGTCCTCTACTTCGATCCTTAATGGTTTCCCATCAAGGATAAATCTCTCGCTATATGGATCCCAATGGCCCAACAACATTTCCAATAACCTCACTTGGGCCCTCATTCCTTTGAGAGCCCAAAACTTGTATAGACCACATATTTTCAATGCCGCTTGAGCCACCAGATCCCTTTCCACTGCTGCATCTACCTCCTCATGCTCTCTTTCCC
>ML809232.1:112417-144012 GCA_009831015.1 Picea engelmannii
AGGATACCAGAGGTAGTTCCAACTACTGTCCCACCTAAACAGTGTTGCAAGGTAGTATCTCATACTAGAAAATTCATCTTCTCCACAATCTGTTCAAAGGGTGAACAGAATGATACTGCAACCACCACAGCTTCGGCCAAAGCACCTTCTATCCAACAGAAGCAGGTCGACTCCTTCTGCACACAGTCATCTAAAATAGCCAGACTGGTTAAAAAGGTCCAAACCTTCCAGCCACGGGTTCGTGACAGATTTCCACAAACTAAGCAGCGTGACTTCTCTAGCAAGACAAGAAGCTCACCAAGATGCAGATTCAACAAATGCTTTTCCCTCTCCCCCGGGAACTCAATGCAATGGAGACCATTGCTTCCTAAGGAGGGAGGATTGATCCAGGTGGATATTGGGGGCCACCCACCTTTTCCAAATGGGTTTTCTGTCCATTTTGGCAATTTACTATTTTTAGCAGGTTTTAACTTCCGGGGTCATTTTGAGGGCCTAATCGAAGTTTTTTTCGAGATCGAGGTTCTCAATGATAGATGAAGGCATGACTGAGCCCCCAAAATGAATCTCCTCGACGATACCTTTCCAACGAGCTATCACACGCCTAAAACAGAGATCGTATGCAAAAGTTACGACCCAGGGAAGTTGATGCACCAACTTACCCAAACGGGGCCCACATGACTTTTGGCGCTTCATCTCCTAGGGTTAGGTTTTTGGATGTCTAGGACTTTTGGCATTCCCGATTATTGTAAAAAGGCCTCCAAAGCCTCATTGTAACGATCTTCTTGCGAATGCGAGTAGCCGTCACATCTCTTCTCAGAGATAAGCTGCCACCATTCTAGCGAGTCTTTCACTCTGTATTTTTATAGTCTCTGTACATTTCTCTTATTAATAGAAATCGTGTATTACTGTATATCTATGTTTATGGTTGCATATCTGATATATTTCTGTTATATTACTGGATATACGCGATATCTCTGTGCATTTCTTTATTATATTTCCGCTCTCATTTCATGCCAAAAATAATCCGGATCAATATCTAGAATAATAAATAGCACATATTATTCCATTTAATAATCTTCTTCTCAATAAAGGAATACATTATTTGGGATTTCATTTAAATCTAAATTATTATAAGTTTTATGATTGGTTGTGGTTGTACCGAAAAATAGATGACATCGTGACTAATTTCTGAGGGGTATTTTTTAAGGATTCAAATATTATACTTATGTATAGTATTCGAGATAACTATTTTGGTTTTGAAAATAATACATATAGATATGTAGGCCAATATTCAATAAAAAACATATACTACTAAAACTATTATCAATTTAATGATTTATGTAAAAAGTATATATATATATATATATATAATGCCCAAAAAGTAATTAGCTAGCAAAATTTTGCCCCTAAAAAAATACCATGCTAATTGGTGCATCGAATGGTTGTCTTAAGGTGGTAAACTGAATCTGGTAAAATCGATGCCAGAAAGTATTCTATTTTACTAGTCGTCTCTGGTCCATATCTCAAAAGGGATGTTGGATAAATTTCAACTTTTTGTGGACTAGGAGACATGAAAAGGAGGGGATCCCCTTATTGAAATGGAGTATAATTGCTAACTAGAAGAAGCTTAGTCCAACGATTAGGGTATAAAGAACATTTTTATCTTTGACCAAGCCTTAGCTAGAAAGGATGCTTGGAGGATGATCCACAATGGGGATATATGGAGTAGAGTGATGAAGGAAATACATAAGAGAGGGCTCTTTATAAGATTAGGATGACCCACAATGGGGATATATGGGGTAGAGTGATGAAGGAAATACATAAGAGAGGGCTCTTTATAATATTATCTAAGAAGTGAGAAGAAGATTTTTAAAAGGGCCTTCATAATAAATAAAAACTTGGTAAAATTCTCCCCTCTAGTTGGTAAATGGTTAACTTGGAAAGTAGGAAACGGTAATAGAGTCAGAATTGAGGAAGATGCTTAGATATGTTGTATTGAAAATTTCAAACTTTTGAGTTCTTTACTAGAATCTATTCACAATAAAGGTATTTTTAGTCTAGTGGATACAAACTCTACAAGTTTAGTTTCATAGTGGAGGAAAGAGTGGATGGAAGCAAGTTATCTTAATTTATAGAATGAACTTGCTAAATAATGGAGACATTATATTATCCTTTAAAACACATTTCTCTTAGTTTGAATTATTTGAAGGTGAATTACAATGGTCAAAGAACAAAGTGACATGCATTTATACATTAAATCTTGGTTATGCAACAAAAATGGTGCAAAATGGAAGAAGTGGATGTAGAGGAGAAATAATGGGTGTGTGATAAAATATGGAAACTTAATAGTCCCCTCAAGACAAGTTTTTTTTTGGTTTGCATTCTAAAATAAAATTTTAACTTGAGATAAAAAACATAATAAAAATTGGCATGGTTCAAGGTGGTGTATATTGAGAAAATCTAATAAGAAATTAGTAAACCATATGTTTGTGTAGTTTCATTATGTTAGAGAGGTTTAGTCTAAAGTCTTAATCTTAGTAAAAAATAAAAATAGATTAGAAAATAGTTTAAAATGACAAATCCTTAAATGTATATTAAGAAAAAATAATAATAATTAAAAAAATATTTTTTTATGAATTGTTTTAAAACTTGATATAAATACAAATATGTAAAAAGTGACAAAGACCTTAACTACAACCTATCAAAAGATGTAGTGATTTTATATGAAAAGAGTTCAACTATAAACTTTCCTTCCAATATCTTGACCTCTCTATATTAAATTCCAATATCTTTGACCTCTTTAATTGCATGACATACTAGCTTTGATTTCCATTCAAATCTAGATTGTTTTTTTATATTTCTAGTAGTTAGAATGAACTACCCCAGAAATAGTATGAATGTAATAATTTTTTCTTGAGAATGTTTTAAACACAATATACTCAAACACAATTTTAAGAGGCAACATGTTCACTCCCACATATATTTTTTTTTAAATATAATTTAACTTTTTTTATATAACATTTTACACATTGAACAACAACATAATTAATACCAATTGTTTTTTAAAATATAATTTAACTTTTTTTTATATAACATTTTACACATTGAACAATAACATAATCCCCAACAACATAATTAATACCAATTGTTTTTTAAAATATAATTTAACTTTTTTTTATATAACATTTTACACATTGAACAATAACATAATCAATACCAAATTAAATTAAAGCATGGCACATTTTTTATTAAATAAGTGATATGAATAAATAAATAACAAAAGAAATGTAATGCCATACAGGTGAACTTTAAAACATAATATTGTTAATTTTCAATTCTTTCTATATAAAATTATAAAAGATTTGAGAAGCGGAATTTAAAACCATGAGCATTAGTAGAACTAAACGAAGGATCGTCTAGGTTTTCCAGCGTTGAATGATTTGAATTTGCACGAACAGAGAGACGCATCACTTGAAGTAGTATTTCTGATTTATATTCATTTCTCCTTATCGTTGTCTCTCCGATATTGCCTTCTGATTATCTGATTCTGAGGTTATCTGATTTCGTATACGATGGCCGATAGGTTAGAAAGAGAGAGCGATGACGAGTACGAACCCGGAAATAATTTCTATGCTGATAACAATGACGATTTCGATTTCGAGGGTCTCTATGCAAATCTTTCAATCTCCACACAGATTAATAACAATAATCCTCCCCCTCCTCCTGCAGTACCCAGCCATGCAATCCAACCGCTTGCTCAGCTCATGACGAGAGAAGAAGAGAACCGAAAAATCTCAGAGTTTGTTAGAAAATCCGTGGCGGATTGGCAAAGGTAACCAAGCTACATATTTTTTGATTTCATTTTTAGTACTTCAGCTTACTTTCACACAGTTGCAGAGTGAGAAGGAGAGAGGCATGTTATGTTATACATTTTACAGATATTTGAGAACGGGAGTTAGGCCAGGGCGAGGGCGAGGGCGAGGAAGAGGTGCAGATTACCACGAAAAAAAACCTCCTGTGGGATACGTTTGCCATCGATGTGGAGCTACAGGTATAACCACAGAAACTCTATTGATACAACAAAAAAATATTTGTCTCGAGCTGGTCAGTTTGATCTTAACATTAATATTTTTCTCTTAAAAATAGAAAAGCAATGTGCAGAGGTTATTTTTTTCATTACATGTAATCAAAAACTCTATTGATGCTGTTGCAACAGAAGAACATTACATTTATAATTGTCCAACCAACGGAGACCCTGCATTTGACAATTTTGCCAATACTAGCAGAAGGGAAAGGAATGTTTTTCCCCCGAGAACGAATATTGCCAGCCAACCTGATGAGTACGTGATCGAATCTAATTAAAACGCATGCTTTGTTTATCTCCTAATCAAACGATGTTGAATCTCTGCGATGGTTTAATATAATAGAATTTTATAAATAAATCAGTGGCTGCAAATTCAATAGATTGTTTAAATTTTCTTCGTTTGTTGATTGTTTCTGTTTTTGTTGATTGGCTGCAAATTCAATAGTATATAGATTGTTTCATTGCTGGTCCAGCGCTTTTTAAATTTGTAATTGTGCTACAGATTAATCAAAATAAAGTTTTTAGCCACTTTTGAAATCAGGTTGGACGAAATTTTATTTTAGGGATATATCCATTGTTTCAAAGTGTTTTTAGGTCTCGGAAAGATCAGAAACCCGAACTCCTCCTGTCCATGAGAAAAACTATGATTTCGGAATTTCATTTTAAGTTGTTCTTGGAAGGTGGGTGTTTTGATTAATTACTATGTATCATCTAATTGTCAGGTTTAAATGATTAGCAAACATAATTCCAACTTTTTCATATTCTCAGTTCCTGGTTGGCTTAATGTGAATTCAGTCAGTCTTAATACAGTCAGTCCCATGCATTGAAAATTTTATCAGGAAACCCTAACTCCTCCTGTCCATGGGAAAAACTATGATTTTGGAATTTCATTTTAAGTTGTCATTGGAAGGTGGGTGTTTTGGTTAATTACTGTGTGACCATCTAATTGCCACGTTCAAATGATTAGCAAACTTAATTCCAACACTTTCATATTCTCAGTTCTTGGCTGGTCAGTAAGTCTTAATACAGTCAACTGCCTTTCGAGGTTCACCAGCCACGAGTTTGGGGCTGTGCTAGTTTATATTATGTTATCAAAATTCTGTTCAATTAAAAGTATTGGGGTAAATATTTTGAAATGAGATCCAACCCATTTTAAGAGAGTGCTTTTCATCTTCAATCTTCTTAGTGGAACAATTATCCAAAGCCCAATTTCACTATGTATTTCTTATTTTAGCTATGTTGATTTTCCTCTTTACTCCCAGATACTTTTGATCTTGTAGTTTAGGGTTGACCATCTCCTTGGAGTATCTTGTTTCATTTTATCCAGTAGTTCTTCTTTATCACACAGCAGATTCTCCTTAAATTTAAATGTAATAATCTTTTTAGCAAAATGACTACTTCCTTTATACCATCCCTACTTGATTTTGTAGTTTTATCTGAAGTTTGATGTATTTTTGGAAAGCCTTGTTTACATTTATTCTTGTATATTAAGTATGATTATAAGTTATGAAATTCTTTTAATTCATTCTCCTAAATTTTCTAGAAAAGCTACTTCACCAAACTTCATATCCATATAAAATAACCAAATTACTTCACATCCTTATACCACACATCCATATAATAAAATATCTTTTTCTAAATAATTTATTTTTTTAATGATTTTCTTTTAACCTTTTTTAACCGAATATAAAATCCCCAACAATTTATATCCCAATCTGCTCAGAATTTTAATTAGCTTCAGCAATGATTATTTAATCTAAAAACTAGAATTTTAATCAGCTTTACACATCAACATTGATTATTTAACATCAAGTTTTGATTTGAAGTGCCTTCCCTTTGCTTTTGCAGAGAAGCGTTCGAGAGAGCCATCCAAGGCATCCCCACATTACAAAGCAACAGTGCAGAAGTTATCGCTGCTTCTCCATTCACACAAGTTGTTGTGCCTGCTTCTACTTCTACTTTTTCGTCCACACAAGTCGTTGTGCCTGCTTCTACTTCTGCCTCTCCATCCACACTCGTCGTTGTGCCTGCTTCTACTTCCCCTGCGCAAGATGCCTTTGATCAGCCAGTGAGGCAGTTTGAAGAAACTCAACAGCAAAACCAAACTGGAAATTATGTCCAGACAAACGTAAACGTATCATCAGGTACTTATATTTACGAAGGACCTTCATTCATTCTCCCAATATAATTCAAAATCCAATCCAAAAAACCTGTAAATCCACCTAATGACGTAATGCTTATACAGGCCGCAGGCAGAATGGTTTTATTCGCAACAAGCCATTTCCGGGCTACGTATGTCACCGCTGCCTCACACCAGGTTTGCTATCTCTATCAAATGCCTAGTTAGTGTAGCCCAGATAGGTATACAACCCTGACACATTTTTCCATTGAATTGATTGGTCTCTGATTGGAGATATTTAGGGTTGTCTATACTAAATAAACTCTGAGTTCTAATATATGTGTATTTTGTTTACAGATGACCACTACATTCATAATTGTCCCACTAATGGCGATCCTGCGTACGACAATTATATCAGACCTCCAGCTAAGAGCTTTAACGCGAGGCCTTCCGTCCCAACTCCGAATTATGGACTAACAACGTCTGTGGTTCCCATCCAAACCAGGCCACTTTTTAACTACAATCCTGCACAAGGTTATCCCAATCCCGCACAAGGTTATCCCAATCCTGCACAAGGCTTTCCACCTGTTCAATTTTTCCCTGGGCAAGGGATGCAAGGAAGAGGAAATGCTTCCATCCACAAAAACAGTTACTCACGGGGAAGAACTCATCGTCCTAACAATACATTGCGTCCTGATCAGAGCCGGAATGTCAATGGCATGCAAAGAGAGAGGCCAAATGAACAGCTGCATCAAGTTCCTCGTGGCAATCAAAATGATCGTGAAGGTGTCGATGGGCACGAAAGTGGCACTGAACAATTCAGGAGACGTCATGGTGGTAACGGAAGTGATTCATGAAATCGTAAGAACACGATGCTCACCATCTCTAAACACGTTTAAATCTTTTACAGATGATATTTCTTATGGGATTCCTTTTTATGTCTCTGTCTTAATATCACGAAATTTATGAATTCATATCAAGGGGGAATAAATGCGAGTATTGACTTTCATTTATCTAACTCCGAGAATGCCAATATGATTTAATTTGGAAAAATGTGAGAATGCCAATATGATTAAAACTTATCAATATAATGAAGTTTTATATTAAAATATTACTTAATTCACTTAATTCACTTTATTTTTAATTTTGTACAATTTTTTTATTTTATTAAATGTAGAGTTCTTGGAAAAAAAAAAAAAAAATTGTAGGTTAAACGTTCTACAAAATGAAACTTTCACTATCATCACAAAGTGTACAATATAATCTCCATGTATCTTATCTACATCAAGCACTCCAAGTATACTAAGGTTTTCAAATTCCACAAAACCTTATTAAGATTGAATGCTTCTTTACTCTAATGTTCTCCCAAATGCTTTTTTACTCTAATGTTCTCCCAAACTCTAGCTTATATTGACTTCTTAGGACAAAAACCTAATCCTAGTATTGGAATTTCTTCAATAATTATAGCTTTGAAGAAAACTAGAGCAAATCCAAATGAAGAAGAGTAAAAAACAATGAAGTATTCTCATGTTTTGTTGTGTATAATGACAATTTTCTTTAATGTTGTTAGTAGTTTTTTACAGTCAGGCCATGTGCACATTTTACTAATCCTATAAATTCCTAGGTTGTGAGAAAAAAACATTAGCTCCCTCTCATGATCACCCCAATATATGGCTACCTTGGCATTTTTACATAATATATGGGTGTTGAGAGAGAGAGAGAGAGAGAGAGAGAGAGTATGATTGAAAATGAGATCTTATGATCTCTATTTATACAAAAATTAGCCAACGTGGCTTGTCCACAAAATAAGGAGTAAAACACAAGATTAAGGGTCAACAACCCTAATCTTTCCCCCTTGACACAATAATATTAAACAATTCACTTAGAATTTGATCTTTTGCATAAATTAAACCCTAATTAAGGATGATGTCACCCCTTTAGGGAATTTTTTGCCACTTTGAGGAGGTTGTTGATGTTGGAGAAGGATGGAAGGGTCTCCCAAGGCCATGTGTCAAGCATCTAGATGATATTTTATTGGTGAAAACCCTCTTCTCCTCAAAACTTCCAAGTGAAAGTGAGTGACACCTCACCACCAAGCCCAAACCCCCAATACCATGACGTCATGCTCAAAAGTAGGACGTTTTTCCCCTCCTGGGAAAATCATTTGGTAGGAAATGGGTGGGCTAGGTCATACAAGTCATCATCAAGGTTGTCCAAGTTATATTTCTGTCATTTGGCATGCAAGCCCCTGACATCCAACCTATGGGATTGTAGCCCCATGGAAGCCCAAGCTAGGCTTGTTCTCCCAAAACTGTCCACCAACTAGGTCCTAGAAAAACAAATGGGAACACCCTCCAAGGATCTCAAGTCATAACATCATGATAAGTGGATCCAATCAATAAACAAGCCATCTAAGCATGTGCATCAAAGATTACTATATCAAACAATTAACAACTCAAAGACACTGTGAGACTTGTCAAACTTAAGTATGGGAGGGTTGATAATGTGTCCTATTGGGTAGATATTTTCCTAGGTCAAGGAGAGCCTCTAAGAATTCCCTCTCTAAGCCATGTAGAGTGTATGAGGTGGATGTGGTCAAGACTCAATGGGAAAAGTGCTCATGACATACTAGGGGTTTTAGTGTTTCATTCATGGGTTCCTTTGTAGAGGGTGTGTGGTACCTTTGTCTGCAATGTAGTTTTTCCAAGCCCGTTAGTTTCCTTTTATATTTCTTTCTTTATATTTTCTTTAGCAAAATGAGAGGTTGAAGGTCACTTCCCTAGCATGGTGACCAGATGGTGGAAATTCCACCCACAAATACCTATTGGAAATGAGAAGGTCGGCTCGTGATGAGACCCCCTTTCTCTCAGCCATGCAACTGAGAGTCACTACCTTGGTTTAGTGACCAGATAATGATAATGTCATACCACTAGATATCCATGGATGTGATAGGTCCGCTCATGATGAGACCTCCTATCCTTCAATCTACCTTTCAGGCATTTCTTTGTTATATTATGCTTCCCCTTCCATTCAAAGTGTTTTATTGCTTTCTTGGGTGATCCTTGGGCGAAGCATATAGAAGGTTCATATATGGATTTTATATTTTACCCAACACCAACCCCTCTGGGCCTTTAGCCCCTTCTTCCCATAGAATGAGGGACAACCCCTTCTTAGGTCAATACACCCAAAAATCCCAAGAGATAAGGAAACGAAAGGGGAAAATGATGGAAAATGGTAAGTATGATCAGGAATGGTATGATGGCTCATTAAGTGTGGGTCTCTTATTACCAAAACTTCCCTCTTACACAAAATTCATTAGTTAGCATTCAACATTTACTCATTACTCATTCCTTTCATTTATAACTAGTTAGATGTGAACATATATCAACAACATATATCAACAATATATCATCAATCAATCATCTCCATAAGGAACACAAATAACACAATATGTAGGAAAAAAATTTCTTTTTATTATGGACTATAATCCTTGGGGGTTTTCAACAACAACTGAATAGAGTACAATTCTACAAGAGCACCAACTCTATATGCAAGACTCAGCTTACATCCTCAGTAACAACTAAGATGAGGCAAAAATCCTCCACATATATCAATCTGTCATAGGTATGCGACCTGTCAGTAGTGCAGCCCGCGTGTGTACACACCTTGGCTCACTACAACCCGCGTATGTACGCGACCAGTATATAATGCAACATGCGTATACTTCTGATCAACTAGGGTTTTTCTTTGCTTCACATACTCAAATCCTCTGCAACTTGCAATCACATTCTCTTCTTTCTTTCATTGTCCAAACTGACCACCAGCCAATCACCACACATCGAAGCTCTCCGATAGCTTATTGATGCTTCTCAACCATAAAATATGAATGCTACTTAAACATGTTTAAGAAACCAATATACTATAGAAATCATATCAACACTGAATCATAAGAGTGTTTCTCACTCCATCAACCAATCACATCACAACAACATACTAAGAATTCCCTAGGCATTCACCACACAACAACCAATAGTATCCAACAACATAACAATGTAACCATAGTAGAGTCTCAGTGACAAATATGAACCCATATAATGCAGATCTGGAGCCTGCTTCAGTCTTCAGGAGATTTCCATTAGCTCAAGCATCAATCTCCATGAATTCATCAACTGTACGCGCCATGTCTTCATACAGCCCGTGTATACCTCAGACACAAAGGTTTCTAAACCTATGAGACTTTTGCTGTCAAGATCTCAGACATGCTGAAACTTTGATGCATTCATGAGATCCTCCATATCCTCTCTCTCTCTCTCTCTCAGAATAGATATTCAATCATGCTCAAGAGATACTCAAGATATGCTCACAAAAGATACACCAAAGGTACCTTTCACAAGAGACCCTAGCCTCTTATTTATACTCTTCATCTTCTAGGTCACTTAACCCACTTCTAGGTCACTTAACCCATTTCTAGGTTACTTAACCTATTTTTCTCATTTTAGGGTTAACCACTTTCCATAATTAGAAAATTTCTCCATTACTTTATTATTTATTCCTTCTTGACTTTGTCACTTTACTTTAATATTTAAATAATCCTTCTTGATTTTGTCACTTTACTTTATTATTTAAATAGTCCTCCTTGACTTTGTATTTTTACTTTATGATTTAAATAATGATTTCTTCTTTTCAAGAACTTTGACTTCTTTGATGTTTTGGGGCTTCAAGCCAACATATGAGGGTCCTCCAACTTCGTAAGGCCATAACTCTCAAACTGTGAGGAGTTATGTGACATTCCACATACCACCGGAAACAACATGACAAGAACTATCCATCCATGATTGTTTCACCAACAAATTCACTGATCTTCATCTCATTATTCAACATATAAGCATGGGTTCTCTGACCATACTTTTAGAATAACTCAACCGCAAAGCGTCTTCCCATGAGGGATTTAACCATAAGGGGACCACTTTGGAGTTCATCCATTTGTGCACTTTATCAAACATGATAATACTATAATGATCTAACTATGCATCATATATCAACGAAACCACATTGATCCATCTTCATCTTTGCATCATGTATCAATGACAACTCATTGATCTATCTTCATCTATGCATGACATCCTATGCATCATATACTTGACATCTATCCATTCTTATCAAGGACAATACATATTACATTTGACATCAATCATCAATCAATCAATCCTTTGGAATCAATCAATCACTTGACATCAATCAATGACATCAATCAATCAAACCATTAGCATCAATGACAACATGATCCAACAATATCCCCCTTTGGCATTGATGGAAATACCAACATTTATGTCAACACCAATCATTGATGTCAACATGTAGACAATGCATGCTTTATATCAATAGTCATCAATCATATCAATGCGACTATCTTTCCCCATAAATAAACATCAATCACATCAATGTGATTATCTCTCTCCCTTTGACATCAATGACAAAGGGTCATTCTCCCCTTGGGGCTGCTCCCCCTACTTGAACTCTCCTTGGGGCTGCTCCCCTTATCTTAATGCCTTTGATCTTCCTCTGAATAATCTCTCCCCTTTTGAACGAGGGATATCACTCTGATGTAATGCTGAAGATACATCGCTCATACTCCCCCTGTGACCATTGCTCCCCTTGGAACTATGCCTCTATGCTCTTTCTTCAAGTATAGGGCTCTTTTCTCCTCCTGGAATCATGGGAAGAAGAATGAATCCCCATATGGGTATGTATCCCCTATGTTATAACCCTAAATTACACCATACATGCATACCTAGCATCAGGCCATCTTACTTGTTATTTTTGCCAAATCCATCACTGAATAACTCTTCTAAAAAACCATATTTTTGAATATGCACGCGCCCTGCACCACTACTACCCGCATACACACACTTTTTGCACCTCTACATCTCGTGTACGAATGCTAGATTCACCATTACAGCCCGCGTATACTCACAAAAATTGCAAAAAATAAAAGTTGCAAGAGGATACAGGCTTTTAGGTAGTTTCCTAACCAATTGACTGCCCATAGTCGGTCACCCAACCGAATAAATATCTTTTTGGAATATAAAAGAAGGTGTTGGGGTCCCATTCCTACAAGAATCATGAGAGTAAAGAAACTCTTCCCATTTCAGTATTCCCCCTTGCCCCAATTATTTTCCACCACATTGTGAGTTTGAACCAGAATTCCTTATTCCAGCCCTTTTTCCTCCATTGCAAAAACTTTGCCATTTCCCTAGAGAGAATTGAAGAGGAGAAAGATACATGGAAGCAGTTGGAGCTTGGTGAAGAGGATATTAGGACCGAGTTCGAGGAGCAGTTGCTGGTCTCATATTGTAATTTACTCCGTGATATTAATATAAAGAAGTATTTTTCCGTCCCGCCAAATGATATCTTCAATCTTTATGATTTATTTATATTTTGTTATGATCTCTAACCCACTAATAAATATATAGAATGCATGCTCGTAGTTTTTTGTTTGTCTTTTGGTGAATGTAGGTTGTCCTTGGGAGGAGATCTGTAGTCGGGAAACAATGGAGCGCAAAGGGATCAACACCGGACGCGAGGTTTAAGGTAAGCCTATCAGATCCCTATACTTAGTATTTTATGTATGATTGTGGGGTATTGTCGGGATAACTATTAAAAGTAGGAGACTTTAGACGGTTAGCTCTACCTGCACTTTAGAACCCTAGTGTAGTCTGTAGGGGGTTTTCCCACTACAACACCCTACCATATGACGATCCTTGGAGATATTCATGCATCAACCTCATGCCATACCAACCATCATGAAAGAAAAGATATGTCAATAATAAAATAGAGAATCATGAGTAGAACATCACCCAAATACATCATGTACCAATTGTGTGTCCATCATGCACAACACCCATGTACATCAACCATGTACATCAATACCATATAATGTGCCATAAGATCTCATCAACGGAATGTATCAACCATATGCCAACATGTGCATCTACCAATATGCCAACCATGTGTGTCTACTAATATGCCAACCATGTGCATCTACCAATATTCCAAACAAGTGTCATATCACTCATGATATGTCTCCATCATGAACCAAGTGTCATAACTATGTATCTCAAGAAAATACCAATTGTTGTGCTAATCAAGTAATACCAATGGTGTACTATCATCAAGCATATTCCATCTATGAGAGTACCAAACATGTAATAAAAATGCATCACCACTTGTATCAAGAAAGTACATCAACCATGCATCAATACTACAACTCACGCATGTATGCTAAGACCACCACAAAAAATGTGCCAATCAATCTGCTAGTAGGTGCCTCTACCAATGTACTAGAAGTGTACTAGTCATGCATAAACTATAGACTCATCAATGATGTACAACATGATCACCTCATCAACTCACCAACTACATGTCCCAATATGTAGTCCAACCATATGTCGAATGCATGCATCAAGTAAGCTTCCGATAATACATCATAAGATATATCAATGAAACTCAAAATGTGTACCAGCCATGTACACCAACAAATCAACATCAATCCTCCATTCACTGCAACAAATAGGCATCCAACAACACATGTACTAGTAGTATGATTTAATAGATCAATGACATCTCTAGCTAGCATCGTCAATATATATCACATAACCAAGGTGCCATAACTTCACTATCATAACCAACATTGCTCTTCAACAGAAAATGCCTCAATCCATACTCATGGGTTAGTGCCATGCATCCAAGATGGCCTTTCATTATTTTTTATCATCACCTTACATAATCCAATATAGAATCATGAAACCCTACAACAAACTGTGTCAGAACCTACAACAAATAATGTCAGACCCTGCAACAGAGTGTTATATCATCACATCAAGCTGCAACCCATGTGCATTGCCTTTTTCCCAAGGCTTTTCCACATATATGTGGCATGTTTCACAGACAACTTGTATATGTACGCGACCTATTCAGGGTCAGCCTACGTATGTACGTGACTGATACCACTGTCACCCGGGTATTCTTCAATAGATGACATACTTGAGCCTTCTTTAAGACTTCCATTCTTCTCTGGCTGTTCAGTCTTCTTCACCCACTTCTGAAGGTGTCCCTACTTCTTAGAACTTGATCTCTGAGCTTCCATCTTTTCAAAGATGTTTTCTTTCCTTACTTAATTCCTTCTTCTAGTCATGCTATATGAAGTTCTCATCATGGACCTTTTTCTTATGTTCCAACAATCCTGGGATTTGTGGCCAAATCCACTACAGCTGTAGCATTTCATGGTGTTACAGTGAACAACAATGTGTCCTACTTGATCACATCTCCAACACCTTATGGTGTTATGAAATCTTCTTTCATTTCTCCTTGCATAAGATCTGCACTCCAAAGCTTTGTGACCATACTCACTACATGAATAACATTGACCATGAAAAATGATTTCATACCTTTTCTTTGGTTTCCATCTTCTTTGAGGTGTAAGGATGGGTTCTTGATGTCTTCCTTGCTTTGTTATTTCCTTGCCTTGTGTAGATGGTTGATTTGAAACATTGTCTTCATCCTTTGAGGGACTTACCTAATGCTTCTTTGAGGTGCTTGCTTCAACATGTGTAGCTTCTGCCTTGTATCCAAGACTTGGTTTATCATATGGTGATATTTGACTTTCCAAGATCTCATTCAAGATTTGCGAGATATTAAAGAATTTATTTGAATTCTCTACTTTCTTTATAAGATCAACAACTTCATCTTCTAGCTTATGAAATGACTCTTCCTTTTCATTTATTTGATTCTTTAATAGTTCCCTACCCTTTTGGCTTCTTCAATTTGGGTCTTGAGATAGACAATAGTTTCAAATTTTTTTCTAATCTCATCATCTACCTTCTTATCTTCTTTTTCATTTGTTAATCTTGTGATCTCTTCTTCCTTTTCTTCTAATTGAGTCTTATTACTCTCTTCTTTTTCTTTGAGCATTCCCTTTAACTTGAAGATGTTCCTTTGACTCTTCTTAAGAAACTTCTTAGTGTTATTCGAAAGATATCTATAGTCTATATAGTTATGGTCATTGTTATATTCATATAGACCCTCTTCAACTTTCTTTTGAAGTTCTAATAGTCCTTCTTCTATTATTTCCATGAGATAACTACCATCAAACTCTACACAAACTATTTCTAGATTTTCTTCTTCACTTGTAGAGAAAAATTCAACATCATCACATTTTGAATCATTGCAATCAAGGGTCTTTGAGGTTTCTTTACCTTCATTTGAAATATCTTCAAGATCTTCCTTTTTGCCAACATTATCACATGATTCTTTGCCTTCATTTGAAATGTCTTCAAAACCTTCATTTGTGCTAACATAATCACTTGATTCTTTGTCTTCATTTGAAATGTTTTCAAGATCACATTTAGAGATAATGCATTCAAGAGTTTTTGGAGATTCTTTACCTTTAATGATATTGATGGAGTGGTCTTCAACATCTTCTTTCTTGTTTTGATATGTCTCCTCTAGCTTTAGCCATAGATCCTTGGCGGAAGTGCATTGTCCCATGCTCTCTTTGATAGGGCTTGAGAGTCCACTAAGAATGGTCTTGAGAGCCAATGCATCATTCTTCTTTCCTTCCCTTTGAGATGCAAACTTTGAATTGTTCTTCAATGAAACTGATCCACCAATGGCTACCTTCCAAATAGCCGCTCCCATTTCCTTCAAATGTACTCTCATATCTATTCTCTAAGTAGAATAGTTTTCCTCATCAAGGATTGGAACTTCATCATCCATTTGCGTGTCTATGGATCTCCTTCAAGCTTGTTAAGGATTGTAGTGAAGGCCCCACTCTGATACCAATTTTTGGACACACCTACCACACTTAGAGGGGGGGGGGTGAATGAGTGTGGGTCTCTTCTTACCAAAACTTCCCTTTACACAAAACTCATTAGTTAGCATTTCACATTTACTCATTACTCATTGCTATCATTTATAAATAGTTAGATGTGAACATATATCAACAATATATCATCAACCAATCATCTCCACAAGGAACACAAAGAACACAAGATGTGTGTACAATTTTTATTTTTATTACAAACTACAATCCTTGGGGTTTTTCAGAAACAACTGAATATAGTACAACTCTACAAGAGCACCAACTCTATATGCAAGACTCAAATTACATCCTCAACACCAACTGAGATGAGGCAAAAATCCTCCACAGATATCAATCTGTCACAGGTACGTGACCTGTCAGTAGTGCAGCCTGTGTGTGTACGTGCCCTGGTTCACTAAAGCCTGCGTATGTATGCGACCAGTATATAACGAAGCATGCATATACTTTTGAGGAACTAGGGTTTTGCTTTGCTTCACATACTCAGATCCTCTGCAACCTGCAATCACATTATCTTATGTCTTTCACTGTTCAAACTGACCACCAGCCAGTCACCACACATCCAAGCTCTCCAATAGCTTATTCATGCTTCTCAAACATACAATATGAATGCTACTTAAACATGTATAAGCAACCCATATACTATAGCAATCATATCAACACTGAATCATAAGAGTGTTGCTCACTCCATTAACCAATCACATCACAACAACATACTAAGAATGCCCTAGGAATTCACCACACAACAACCAATAATATCCAACAAGATAACAATGTAACCATACCATAGTCTCAGTGACAGATCTGAACCCATATAATGCATATCTAGAACCTGCTTCGGTCTTCAGGAGCATGTCATCAGCTCAAGCACCAAACTCCATGACTTCATCAACTGTACATGCCCTGTCTTCATACAACCCACGTATGTACGCATATTGGCCCATTGCAACCCGCGTATACCTCAGAAACTAGGGTTTATGAACCTCCGAGACTTTTTCCATCAAGATCTCAGACATGCCGAAACTTTGATGCGTTCATGAGATCCTCCATATCATCTCTCTCTCAGAATATATATTCAATCATGCTCAAGAGATACTCAAGATATTTTCACAAAATATACCAAAGGTACCTTTCACAAGAGACCCTAGCCTCTTATTTATACTCTTCATCTTCTAGGTCACTTAACCCACTTCCAGGTCACTTAACTCATTTCTAGGTTACTTAACCTATTTTCCTCATTTTAGGGTTAACCACTTTCCATAATTAGAAAAGTTCTCCATTACTTTATTATTTAAATATTCCTTCTTGACTTTGTCACTTTACTTTAATATTTAAATAATCCTTCTTGATTTTGTCACTTTACTTTATTATTTAAATAGTCCTCCTTGACTTTGTCTTTTTACTTTATTATTTAAATAACGATTTCTTCTTTTCAAACACTTTGACTTCTTTTACCTTTTGGGGCTTCAAGCCAACATATGATGGTCCTCCAACTTTGTAAGGCCATAACTCTCAAACCATGAGGAGTTATGTGACATTCCACATACCACTAGAAACGAAATGATAAGAACTATCCATCTATGATAGTTTCACCAACAACTTCATTAATATTCATCTCATTATTCAACATATAAGCATGGGTTCTCCAACCATACTTCTAGAATAACTCAACCGCAAAGTGTCTTTCTGCGAGGGCTTTCGCCATAAGGGGACCACTTTGGAGTTCATCCATTTGTGCAATTTATCAACCATGATAAGACTATAATGATCTAACTATGGATCATATATCAAGGAAACCACATTGATCCATATTCATCTTTGCATCATGTATCAATGAAAAATCATTGATCCATCTTCATCTATGCATGACTTCATATGCATCATATAAATGACATCTATCCATTCTCATCAAGGCCAATACATATTGCATTTGACATCAATCATCAATAAATCCTTTGGAATCAATCAATCACTTGACATCAATCAATCAAACCATTGGCATCAATGACAACATGATCCAACAGTTATATACTTGAAAATTATGTGTTTGTTCGGTTTGAAATTTGAACTAAAAAAGAGCCTAAATCCAACCTTTGTTAACCTTGTCAACTTGTCAATAGTAGGTGGTTTTATATTTGAATATCAAATTGTTTGCTAGGAGACCAAATTAACTTGGATTTGAGGGGAGGGATGAAATTGAGTACCTCTTAAAGGAAGGACTTATTTCCTTGGTCTATATTTCCTCAAAGAGAAGTATAGATACATAAATGGATATTGCTATCTCAAATAAGAAAAGTTTTTTTTAATACATATCACCTATGTCTATTACATATTTAGTGTTTATGTGTTCACCTAAACAATGAAATCCCCTTATATAGATCAATACTTCAGTGATATTCTAGGTAGAAGGCTCCACTTCCTCATAATATTGTAGTTATTTTCTTGCTTCCTCTTTTTGCACAATTTTTTCTTCCTTTTGAAACTCTAACACTATGGGGTTTGAGCATTCATCTTTGGAGTCCTTTCTATAACCTTTTTTTTCTCCTTTAGACATTTCAAGCACCAATCTAATTTGTAATAAATTCTTTATGATTGATTATCTTATTTTCTTAAACTCTACTTTGGCCTCAATTCTTTAAGAGTGAATACATTTCTTTACACAACTCACTTTACTTAATATATCACTTTATGTTTCAAATGAACCATTTGAGCCACCGCATATTACTCTATCATTAAATTGATACCTTTTAAGCATGACGAGATTTGTTGATGAGACAACATCCACCCCCTAATTGAAGTATTTGTCCACACTTCATTGACAAGTATTGGTAAGTAGAGAACCACAAACTATGCGATAAGGGTTTATGGTATTCAATGGGTTAGGGATATTAATAGAAACATCATTATTAACCTAATTTTTGCAATTAAAAATAAATATTTCAACTAAATTGTTGAGAAATGTGATAGATATACCTGAGATATGATCAAACCAAATAGTGAAGAGGTTTTGTCATATTGGAATGGGTTGAAACTTTCTAAACATGTTTGTTTTAGTACCGACTTTGCACAGGTTGAAATACTTCCTTGTCACTATTTTCTTTAGTGACCGAGTAATCATAATGTTTGATTTGAAATTGGACTCAATAGTATCAGGTCTCCCTCAAAGATATCATCTTTAGAGTCTCCAATATAATGAGCATGAAACAAGTTTGGATCTTCTTTGAAATTTAATTATTCACAAGTTGGAATCTTCTTGTACAAGCTAGGGATGATAAGTGAATAGGTTGGAAGTTTTATCAACAAATTCCATGACCACTTGTTTTGTTGTTGGTGGTAAACTTCGCAACAAATTCTATTGGTGGAGGCAAACTCTATAGAAAATTCTATTTTTCGCAAACTCTACAACAAATTTTGTTGCATAGTAAGTTTACAACCAACCTTCTAGGTAGTAAATTATACAACAAAATTTGAATATATGAACTCTATATCACATCATTTTTCATAGTGTCTCTGTAGCATATTTGCAAGGATTGAAATTTGTAATTGTTATAGGTTCTTGCAGTTATTTTCAAAATGATGGAGATTTGGAATTACAAAGCCAAAAATAAAACTCTAGGAGGGATTTCAACCCCCTTCTCCTCCTCTAAAAGGAGGCATGTTTCGAATTACACCACAAGAGTAAAATGACTAAAATGTACTCCCATTTCCAAAAACTTGCAACTTAATTATGTTGTACTCACATTCATGCAAATGTGCTATTACATTCAACAAACCTACAGAGTAAAATGTATTGTGGAGCTTATTATATAAATAATTAGGAGAAAAAGAGAAGGTAAAGGACCTTATGCTAGAATGCTATAAATGGAAAAAACTAAAGTCATTTTGAAGGCATTTTGTACACCAATTGAAGTCATTTTGTACACCAAGAGATGGCAGCCTACATGCATCACAAGTAGATATTGTGCTTCATGAAACAATATAGGTTTCATAGTACTTTATCAAACCTTCCCTAGATGTTTCAAAGTTGTTTAAATAACCTTTAAAATTTTCCATACGGAAATGGTTGTCAATCAAACAAGGAACAAAAGACTTCTCCAAAGTCCAAACCATATTCAAAACATTTCTAAGCACAATTTCCATTTGAACCTAAATGATTTGTGTATTGTAATAGTAGAGACATAAAGAGTCTTCTCAAAGTAACTCTTGAGATCATAAATCCCAATTAAGTGCCATATAATAAAAGGAATGAAGCACAATCTGCAGGAAAGAACCAATATTTTGACATACAAAATCCAACATGATTGCCATTTAGACTTCAAATTTTAGTTCTACTAAAAACTTGAATGCCTTTAAAGTAGAATTGTTCATAAGCATATTGTCACTTCTTAGTGTTGCACTCTTTTTTGGATAATATATGAAGAACACTAAAGAAAATAACCAAAATTGTATTCCATATAAAAAGGGATAAATCTTTCAAACACCACAAATTTGGATTATGAATGAAGATAGTTTTGCAAGGTGCAAAAGAAACTTAGAACATAGATATGGATACTTACAAGACTATAAATTTGGTTGACAATATTTTCATAGTGTAATGCAAGGCCACCAATACCTAGCCTATGAGGACTTCCCTGTGCATTCTTTTTGCTGAGAATGTTTTCACTTTTCAAGTCTTCCATAACATAAAATATGAAAATTAGAAATGATATACAAAATAAATCGAAACTATGTTTTCTTCTAAACCAACACTACAAATAGGTTTTAGATTTGCAATCATAAACAATTAAATATTCCAAGATTGACAAATATGAAATTGCATAAAATTTAAAAGGAGGGACTGAAGGTAAAGAGAAATCATGTGAAATATAGGAGGATGCTTGTAGGATGGCATAAGGAAAAAGACAATAAATATCATGTAGGATGCTTGTAGGATGGCATCTCTTCCCACATGGTCCTATGGGAAGAGATGTCATGCTACATGCATCCATCTCTGGCCACAAGGGCCTGTGGGCAGAGATGGCATCCTACAGGCCTGTAGGATTCTTGTAGAATGGAATCTTTTCCCATGGGCTACAAGCCTAGGATTCTTGTAGAATGGAATCTTTTCCCACGGGCTACAGGCTTGTAAAAGACTCAAAATTAAAATTAGCAAAATGAATCCTTCCTTTATGCCATCCCTACTTGATGTAATAGTATTTTTAGCAAAATTAAAATTAAATTTAGATGTAATAGTATTTTTAGCAAAACGACTCATTCCTTTATGTCATCCCTACTTGATTTGATGGTTTTAGTTGGGATTTGACTTATTTTTGGGAAGCCTCTTATTATCCATGTTGTTTATCTTATTCTTGTACACTAAGTACCTAATCATAGTTGTGCTCTCAAGGATAAGATATGGTGTATTTCCTTTTATTTTGAGATTATAAATTATGGAATTCTTTTAGTTTTGCTTTATCATTCTCCCAAATTCTCTATAGAAACTACATTCCCAAATTTCATATCCATATAAAATAACCAAATTACTTGACATCCATAATTGATAAAATCTCTTTTTCTAAATAATTTTTTTCAATCATTTTTTTTCCACAACTATTTTAACCTTTTTATACCGAATATAAAATTCCCAACAATTTATATCCCACTCTACTAAGAATTTGATTATCCTAAGCATTGATTATTTCGTCTAGAAACTAGAATTTTAATTACCTTTCTCTAACTCACATCAACATTGATTATTTAACATCAAGTATTTGATTTGAAGTGCCCGCCCTTGCTTTTGCAGAGAATCATTCGAGAGAGACATCAAAGGTATCCCCACATTAAAAAGAAACAGTGCAGAGGTAAAGTCCAAGAAAAAATATATCGTTGCTTCTCCATCCACACTCGTCATTGTGCCTGCTTCTACTTCTACTTATGCTCCTCCATCCACACTCGTCGTTGTGTCTACTTCTACTTATGCTTCTCCATCCACACTCGTCGTTGTGCCTACTTCTACTTCTAGTGAGGCAGTTTGAAGAGACTCAACAAAAAAACAAAATTGGAAATTATGTCCAGACAAACGTATCAGCAGGTACTTATATTTATGAAGGACCTTCATTGATTCTCTGGATATAATTCATAATCCAATCCAAAAAATGTATCATGTAAATCTACCTAATGATGTAATGCTTATATAGGCCGCAGGAAAAATGGTTTTATTCGCAACAAGCCATTTTCGGGCTACGTATGTCATCGTTGCCTCTTCTAATATATGTGTATTTTCTTTTACAGATGACCACTACATTCGGGATTGTCCCACTAATGGTGATCCTGCATATGAAAATTATAGAAGACCTCCAGCGAAGAGATTTAATGTGAGGCCGTCCGTCCCAAATCTGAATTATGGAGTAACAATGTCCGTGGTTCCCGACACCTTGACAGTATATAACCAAACCAGATCACTTTTTAACTACAATGTCGCTCAAGGTTATCCCAATCCTGCACAAGGATTTCCACCCGTTCAATTTTTCCTTGGGTAAGGGATGCAAGGAAGAAGGAATTCTTCCATCCACAATAACAATTACTCACGGGGAAGAACTCATTGTCCTAACAATACATTGCATCCTGACCAGAGTTAGAATGTGAATGACATGAAAAGAGAGATGTTGAATCAACAACTACATCAAGTTACTCACGACAATCAAAATATGGGTTCTCCACCTGCAAAGGTGCGACGACTCAGTAATGATCGTGAAGGTGTCGATGAACATGAAAGTGGAACCGGACAATTCATCCTACAGTCTTGTAGGATGGAAAATCTACCCAAAGTCATGTGGGTAGAGTTGGGATATTTACCATCCTACATGTCTGTTGGATGGAAAAAATTCTAGGATGGAAAAAATTCCCACAGGTATGTGGTAAAATTTTCCATCCTACAAGCTTATAGGATAAAAAAATTACCCACAAGTCCGTGGATAAAGTTTTCAGGGTTATGGATAGAGTTTCCATCCTACATGCCGTCTATGTTTAAATGTTGGAAAATTTCACATAAAGTGACCTCTCACTAAAATTTGAGAGGATCACTTCATCATAAACCAATAAAAAAAAACTAAACTAATAAAGCTCAAAACCCTATAATCTATTATAGTAGACCTACAAATTGGCAGAGTTGTCTCCTAAGATGGAAACTTTGCCCACACAGGATCTTAGCTTCCCCACAAGTTTGTATGTATAATCATCAATGAATCTTCTGCATGGGTCACTATATTAATAAATACAGGTTCCTATGAATTTTTCCAAAAGTAACTTGTAAATGATATCAATCTCAACACCCATGCCTACAACAACATATTTAATTTTCTTACCCATTAGTGCAACAAGAACTTGCAAATCTTCATTTCAAAATGCACTATTTTACTTGCCCACATTGGGTGTTAATTTGGAAACTCATTCCCATTTTCATACAAGAAACATCCTAGGAAATAATATATCTTCCTCGTACATGCATATTCTCGTTTTTTTTTCCAACTCAATAGATAAGTCCCTTGTCTCGCACCTTTATGTCCTCTCTAATCTTGCTACGAGACTTCAATCAATTATGAGTCTTTAATTTGTAGATATTTTCCTATCCTTTATAGATTTTAATGCTTCCTACATGACCTTTCGTTTCTTCCCATTGTCAACTCAGTTTTTAATCATTCCATGGATCTTCATGCTTTGCTTCCTTATCTCCATAACCTCGATAACCTCGTAGGTGAGATCTCATGGCTGCAAACTATTCTTTTTACTTCAAATCCTTATTCACTTTTATCATCATGAAATCCTATGTGACCTTGGGATACTTATGCATCTCATGATGTCATGGGCCACAATGCATACATACTCCAAAATCGATGATGGGAGTATAAATGAAAATTTTGCATGGTATGTCCACACACCCTATATAGATAACATTTACATGATTTTCTACTTCCTAGTAATACTGCACTATTATCATCTTTTTCTAGTACTCACAATGAATTATAACACACTTTTTATGATTCTCCTTTTATCCTAGCATAACACACTTTTTATGATTCTCCTTTTATCCTAGCATGAACATTAGAGAAATTCTAACTTCTTTACCCTCTTATTCCTTTATCCTTTCAAATTTGCATTGGTTTCTCAAATTTTTTAGGTAATCTACCCAAATTTTGTTGATTAAGGTTGGTTGTAATTGATGTCAACCCTTGAAGAAAGTCCGATAGCGAATTCTGGTAGCACAAAGGTTTGGGAAATGGACCCAAGGTTGTTTCATGTATAATGGTATGCATTTTACTATATTTTAAGGTAATACTATTCTATATGGATAGTAAATGTCATGCCATTTTTGGTGATATGTGGAACATCACATAACTCCTCACGGTTTGAGAGTTATGGCCTTACGAAGTTGGAGGACCCTCATATGTTGGCTTGAAGCCCCAAAAGGTCAGAGTCAAAGAGCTTGCAAAGAAGAAATTATTATTTAAATGATAAAGTAAAGTGACAAAGTCAAGAAGGATTATTTAAATAATAAAGTGAAGTGACAAAATCAAAGAAGATTATTTAAATGATAAAGTGAGGTGACAAAGTCAAGGAGGAATACTTAAACGATAAAGTAATGGAGAAATTTCTAATTATGGAAAGTGGTTAACCCTAAAAATGATGAAAATAGGTTAAGTGACCTATAAATGGGTTAAGTGACCTAGAAATGGGTTAAGTGACTTAGAAGATGCTTCTAAGGAAGATATTTGGAGAGTATAAATAAGAGGCAAGACTCTCTCATTTCACATCAGACTTGAGCATATTGAATATCTATAGGTGACTGAGGTAATCAAAGGATATATAAGACGAATTTTAGAGGGAAGGTGAATAAAAGAAGGTTGGAATTCAAGGGAAGATAAATTCTTTTGATGATGCTTTCTAAGGTATGTTATTTACAGGTCATCTCACCATTTTCGCAATAATTTTTTTTTTTAGAATGATTCATAATGTGAAATTGATAGGCCATTGAGGAAACATATCCAAGTATCCGTGGTAAACAATTAAGATTGTGGGTCATTGTATTTTTGGAGTTACACTCCGTGGAAAATATGGTTTGTGGCTAGTCCTGAAACTAGTCTAAAACATGTGTTTCGGGTAAAAATGTCATAACTTTTTCATAACAGATCCAAATTCAGTAAGACCAAATGTGTTGGTTAGAGTACATCCTGTATTATTATTTGCAACATTTTCAAATCCATTCAACAAATATTTCGTGCGGGGAACGCTCCACAAGTTCACTCTCTAGAATATGCCAAAATTTAGCAAGGTATGCCATTTTTGCTATAACTCCTTTTCTAAGAGGTTCCAAGTTGTGACACCTGGAGGAGTTGCATAAAAAAAACTGAAAAAAATTGTGTAGTACTTTCAGATCTTTATTCATTACATGTACATAGTTATGATTATTTCAAGTTAGGGTTGTTGACTAATCCCAAACTAGTCATGTGAGACTAAAGAAAATTTTGATGAAAATGCTAGTCTCTTGCTATGAATGTTAAGGAAGGTTTGCAGGTATGTGATCATATACACCATGTCTATTACAGAGTTACAAATCTTATTTGGATGATGAAATTGATGAGGGATTTTGGTTAAGGTACATGTTGAGTACATGGTTGAGACAAGTAGTTGATGAGTTGACACATACATGAGGTGTATAGTTGATGATGTTGGTACATATTGATGAGTCATAGTTGATGAGTAGTTGACACATGATTGTTACATACTTGGTACATGGTTGGATGCACTTGTTTATGGTACATGTTGATTACAAGTTGTTTGGTACATGTTGGTGCATGGTTGATGCACTTGTTTATGGTACAGGTTGATTATAGGTTGAGGTACATGTTAATGCATGGTTCAGGTTTATTGGTACAAGTTTACAACGATATATCTCACAGTGATAGTGTGACAATGGTTCCATCATTCTACTTCTACTTCAGGGAGGTTGGACGGGGCAAGGATAGGTGGTTGTAGCCACCTTCCGGTTGTAGCTGTAGAACATAGGGGGTTGTAGCCTCCTTTTGGTTGTAGCCATAGAATAGGGGAGTTAGAGCTTCCTTCAGGTTGTAGTCTGAGAAACAAGGGGGTTGGAGCCTCCTTCCAATTGAATGTCACATACCCACTACGTTAATCAAATTTTTCGTTGATTTTCTGCTGAATCAGAGCCCCCGAACTACCTACGGAGGCCTAGCACAAGCTATCTCTTTCTCTCTCTCTCTCTTCCCATGTGATCGCGGGTTATGATCATAGTTCAAATAATCGCGATGCCTCTTTGTATTTCGTGCCTCGGCGCTACAGGGGTGTCAAATCGTTTGACTCTGCAACTGTCGGACCCCGACAGGGCTAGCGACCGACCAATAGGGACGAATCCCTACAGGGTTAGAAAATGGCCAATAGGAACAAATCCCAACAGGGCTAGAGAACAACCAATGAGAACAGGCCCCGTCGCACGATTAAGTGGAGTACAAGTGACAGAGGAGAAATGCGACACGGTAGTCGACAGGACAGGAGGGGGCCCCACTTCACATGCCACACTATTCCGAACACCCCCCTCCCCCCCCCATTAAATGCAAAATGGCAAGGGGGGTCCAAAATTCACCTGAGCACCGTTGATCAAGGTGAATTAATCTCAACCATTTGAGAGTTGCATGTCCGATTCTGGACCCCCCCCCCACCACTAAAGGTAGAATAGCAAGGGGGATCCAGAATGAAACCTCAGCCGTAGATATGAGCGGGTGGACTCTGACCATCCAGATCTGCTCGTTACTTACCTTAATGCGCATTCACGCCCCAACTTAAAGCCGACATCTCTTCCTCACATCTCACGGTCATCCCAGACCCTGGATCCTCCAAAAGGATCTCATCCGTTGATCGATACTTAACCCTCATACTAACAGGCGGGGGTTTGCAAGTCTTAATTTCGGGATTTGTTGGAACAGGGAAGCATGCCCTTCGGTGTCCCGAGTACCGAAATGCTAAAGTTTCGAACATGCCTCGTTTGGCAATTAGCCCCCCTGGGCTACGCCTTGGTCGATATGACCTCTTCTCATATGAACACAGTTTTATTTTCGTCGAGATTTATCAAGGTGAGAGCCCGACCTCTTGTCAACGGAACTCCTGAATCCCCGATCCCCGATTTCCCAAAATGATAATCTGATGACACGTGGCCTCCGTCAATCGGACGGTTCAAATCTATCCCGAGGTTTTCACCATGGAAAATCCCGAACCCTCGTAACCAAGACTCCCGAGTTCGCGATTCCCGATTCCCCGAAATGGGTAATCTCATGACATGTGGCCTCCGTCAATCGGACGGTTCAGATCTATCCCGGGGTTTTCACCATGGAAAATCCCGAAACCTCGTCACCAGGACTCCCGAGTTCGCAATTCCCGATTCCCCGAAATGGGTAACCTCGCAACACGTGTCCTCCATCATTCGGACGGTTCAGATTTGTCCCAGGGCTTTCGCCCCTATACACTGGGGTTTTAACCCTCCGGTAACTCCTGACAGATCCAACGGCTGTCGGGTTTTCCAGCCGAGATATGACGGCTCAGATTGGTTCCTACCCGTGCATTCTTCCACAACTCCCTGGACGTGGAAAAATCAACGGCCCAGATACTCCCATGGACCTTGGAGATCTACGATCCCGATTTCTTCGCTGCCCACGAAGATACGGAAAACAAAGGGGTAAGGCATTTAACACCCTACTTACTCCTACCAATCTAACGGTCATGCGTGACCACAGGTTTCCCGATGGAATCTCGTCTGTCGATCAATACCTATCAGGGTTAAGGCACTTAACACTCCATCTTCTTCTTCCAATCTGACGATCATGAGTGACAACAGATCTCCCGACAGGATCTTGTCCGTCGATTCGATACTTCATCCTTATGATACCCTCTCGGGTTTTCAAGAGGATCGTTCCTCCTCGTGCAGGGTTACTAAGGCCTTACGCCTTCACGTCCTTCCTCCAGGTTCTTGATGGGCTTTTCAAGGAGGGTATCTCTATGGGGAGGTTTTTACCCAGGGTACTATCTGAGGCATATACGGGTACCTTTCTCCCATGAATCAAACATGCAGTGTGAATTAGGTCGGTAAGCATATAAATAGCAATTTAAGAAGACATAACCCATACATAGTCTTTCCATTATAAACATGCATCTACTAGTATTGATCAAAACACCATACATACATTCTTACTCTGGAATCATTCACCATTTCACAGCTTATAAACATAAATGTCAGAATAAATATATATTTCAAGATGCCAGAGACAAAACACTTATCATAAATAACACCAGGGGTTATGCAACTGCTGAGAGGGGTGCTCGTTTCCACCCAACCGTAGGCTCAACGATTCCCAATGGATTTACCACTAGCCAGCCCCGAGCTGAGACCACGATGCTGTGAGACTGCGTCTCTGTTTTCCAGTGACCAGGAGTGAAGGTTACTCTCCTTCCTCTCTACTTTCACTCACTCTGCATATTTCCAGAGTTCTCTTCCTCCCCTCACGTCTGCCCCCAATCGCTTCTACCCCACGCCTTATCCTCTTGCGAGGTTGTGTGTGGAGCGATTTGCCTCACACTGGTCAGGCCTAACGGCTCTACGGATGGGTGGTTCACCTCCCCATCCCTCATTAATTCTTGAGGAGCCATCTACCGACCAGCCTGCGAGAAATTTAATTCGGGGCCAGCGAGCCGCTTTTGGTTCTCCGGGCCAATGGAGTCCAAATACGGTATTAATTCTCTGTGGAAGTTAACGCCACCTTTCCAGGTGCCTTCCACCACCATCGTGGTCTCTTTTTCTACACGTCCCCTCTCAGCAGTCCTGCAATCTAATTTCATAATGTTATTCACATTCATTGACCTTTTCCACAAGGTCCATTTACATCACATATTCACATTTATGAGTTTTCCACAGTTCTTGGCCAGTCCAGTTATTTTTACAAACTGGGGGAAGCAAGGTATTACAATTCCCTCCCCCTTAAAGGAACATCGTCCTCGATGTTCTTATCTTTTAACATGAATTGTATGTACAGAAGTAAACAAAATCGGATATGCATGTCTCATGGCATCCTCCATTTCCCGTGTAGCCTCATCTGGGCCAAAATGTCTCCACTGCACCTTTGCCTATGCAATGGTTCGGTTCCGGAGTGGGGTTTCCTTTCGGTCCAATATGCATTGGGGTTCTGGTAGAAATTCTCCCTTTGGTTCCACCTGGATCACAGACCAATCAATTATATGATTAGCATCATGTACATATTTCTTCAATAATGAAACATGGAAAACATTATGTACTTTTACTGTGGGATGAATTTCTAGCCGATAGGCTACAGGTCCCACTCTATCTAGAACCTCAAAGGGTCCACAATACCGGAGTGCCAACTTGGCACAAGCTCCCATTTTGAGAGAACTCCTTCTGGGCTGAATTTTGAGATATACATGGTCTCCCATTTTGAACTCTCTTGGAGTTCTCTTCTGGTCCGCATAACTTTTCTATCGGTTCTGAGCGACCTTCAGATTTTGTTTTATCTGAGTCACTTGCTGTTCCATTTCTTTCAACATGTCGGGTCCAAAAGAAATCCTATTTATAGGATTGCTCTAGCTGAATGGATTATTACACGGCCTACCATAGAGGATCTCGAAGGGACTCATCTTTAAAGATGCTTGGTAGCCGTTGTTGTAGGTGAATTCTACCAATGGCAGGCAGTCTTCCCATTTCCTGGGTTGATGCATTACATGCATCCTTAACATATCCTCTAATATTTGATTCACTCTTTCTGTCTGTCCATCGGTTTGAGGGTGATAAGTGGTGCTAAACAAAAATTTGGTCTCTAAACCAGCCATCAGTGATTTCCAAAAATTGGAAGTAAATTGTGTGTCTCTGTCAGACACTATATCTTTCGGCATACCGTGCAGTCTGAATACCTCTTTCATAAATACCTCGGCAATATCTATTTCCTTGTAGGTTGATTTGACGGGGGTGAAATGAGCAGACTTGCTCAGTTTATCCACCACTACCATAATGGTGTCATTCTGTTTGGTTGAAGTAGGCAATCCTGTGATAAAATCCATGGAGATGGTTTCCCATTTCCATTCTGGGATGGGTAAAGGGTGTAGTACTCCTGCTGGGTGTCGATTTTCTGCTTTAACCTGTTGGCACTCTATGCATTGGGCCAAATATTTGGCTATGTCTTTCTTCAATCCAGGCCAATAAAATTGTTTCTGGGTGGCAGTGATCATTTTCTAGTATCTTGGGTGACCAGTGTATGGTCTTTTATGTAGTTCATCCATAATGAACCTCTTCAAGTCGTCACAATTTGGAATGTACAGTCTATCTCTATAAGTGAGCAGACCTCCTTCGGTCATCTGGTAAGCTTCATATTTTACTCCAGAGGGTTCTTGCTGTAGGTACAGGGCCACAGTCTGAACGAAGGGATCTGTCTCCTGTGCATTTCTGACTCTGTTCTTGACATCTGTCTCACAGGTACTCACCGCTGCCAGGTGAATTGTTTTCATGCTTCTGCTAAGGGAATCGACCACCCTATTTTCCTTCCCTTTAATGTGTTTGATTTCAAAATCAAATTCGCTAAGGAGGCCCATCCATCTAGCTTGTCTAGCATTGAGCTTTGGTTGGTCAAACAAATACCGTAATCCACAGTGATCTGTCATAAGTACAAATTTTCTTCCCAAGAGGTAATGCCTCCACATTTTCAAGGCATGCACTATGGCAGCCAATTCTAGATCATGAGTCACATAGTTGAGTTCATGTTCGTTTAATTTTCGGGATTCATAGCAGATTACACTACCTTTCTACATAAGGACTCCTTCGAGCCCTTCCTTACAGGCATCTGTGCACACAAGGAAGTCAGCTTCTGGGTCAACGATTTTCAACACGGGTGCATGGGTCCGTAGATGTTTCAGGGTTTGGAATCTTTCTTCACATTTCTGTGTCCATAGGAATTTTGTCCCCTTCTTCCGGAGGGCAGTGATTGGACAACCAATCTTGGAGAATCCTTTTATAAATCTCCTATAGTATCTCGCTAATCCCATAAAGGATTTGATGTCTGAGACATCCTTTGGGGTAGGCCATTCCATGATAGACCTGATCTTGTCAGGATCTACTGCTACCCCTTCCTCGGAAAGAAGATGTCCCAAGTAATGTATTTGCTTCTGAAAGAAGTCACATTTGTTGAATTTAGCATAGAGCTGATGCTCTCTTAGCACTTGCAGCACAATTCTAAGATGCTCTTCATGTTCTTCTCTATTCTTAGAGTAGATTAATATGTCATCAATAAAAACTAGTTCAAATTTATCTAAAAATCTATTGAGAACATCGTTCATTAAGCACATGAAAGTGGCAGGGGCATTGGTTAACCCAAATGGCACTACCACAAACTCATAGTGACCATACCGTGTCCGGAAAGCGGTTTTATGGATGTCTTCACCCTTGATTCGGACTTGATGGTATCTCGACCTCA
>ML809232.1:161129-171163 GCA_009831015.1 Picea engelmannii
AAATTATATTGCAGGACTGCTGAGAGGGGATGTGCAGAAAAAGAGACCACGATGGCGGTGGAAGGCACCTGGAAAGGTGGCGTTAACTTCCACCGAGAATTAATACCGTATTTGGACTCCACTGGCCCGGAGAACCAAAAGCGAATCGCTGGCCCCGAATTAAATGTCTCGCAGGGTGGTAGGTAGATGGCTCCTCAGGAATTAATGAGGGATGGGGAGGTGAACCGCCCATCCGTAGAGCCGTCAGGCCTGACCAACGCGAGGAAAATCGCGCCACACACAACCTCACAAGAGGATAAGGCATGGGGTAGAAGTGATTGGGGGCAGACACGAGGGGAGGAAGAGAACTCTGGCAATATGCAGAGTGAGTGAAAGCAGAGAGGAAGGAGAGTAACCTTCACTCATGGTCACTGGCAAACAGAGACGCAGTCTCACAAGATCGTGATCTTAGCTCAGGGGTGGCTAGTGGTAAATCCACTGGGAGTCGCTGAGCCTACGGTTGGGTGGAAATGAGCACCCCTCTCAGCAGTTGCATAACCCCTGGTGTTATTTCTGATAAGTGTTTTTCCTCTGGCATCTTGAAATATATATTTATTCTGACATTTATGTTTATAAGCTGTGAAATGGTGAATGATTCCAGAGTAAGAATGTCTGTATGGTGTTTTGATCAATACTGGTAGATGCATGTTTATAATGGAAAGACTACATATGGCTTATGTCTTCTTAAATTGCTATTTATATGCTTACCGACCTAATTCAGACTGCATGTCTGATTTGTGGGAGAAAGGTACCCATATATGCCTCAGATAATACCTTGGGTAAAAACCTCCCCATAGAGATACCCTCCTTGAAAATCCCATCAAGAACCTGGAGGAAGGACATGAAGGCGTAAGGCCTTAGTAACCCTGCACGAGGAGGAACGATCCTCTTGAAAACCTGAGAGGGTAGCAAAAGGATGAAGTATCGAATCGACGGACGAGATCCCGTCGAGAGATCTATGGTCACTCATGATCATTAGATCGGAAGAAGAAGATGGAATGTTAAGTGCCTTAACCCTGATAGGTATTGATCGATGGACGAGATTCCATTGGGAAACCTGTGGTCACGCATGACCGTTAGATTGGTAGGAGTAAGTAGGGTGTTAAATTCCTTACCCCTTTGTTTTTCGTATCTTCATGGGCAGCGAACAAATCAGGACCGTAGATCTCCAAGGTCCATGGGAGTATCTGGACCGTTGATTTTTCCATGTCCAGGGAGTCGTGGAAGAATGCACAGGTAGGAACCAATCTGAGCCGTCAGACTCGGCTGGAAAACCCAACAGTCGTTGGATCTATCAGGAGTTACCCGAGGGTTAAAACACCAGTGTATAGGGGTGAAATCCCCGAGATAGATCTGGACCGTCCAAATGACGGAGGACACGTGTTGTGAGGTTACACATTTCGGGGAATTGGGAATCGTTAACTCGGGAGTCCTGGTGACGAGGGTTCAGGATTTTCCATGGTGAAAACCCCGGGATAGATCTGAACCGTCCGATTGACGGAGGCCACGTGTCAGGAGATTACCCATTTCGGGGAATCGGGAATCGCGAACTCGGGAGTCCTGGTGATGAGGGTTCGGGATTTTCCATGGTGAAAACCCCGGGACAGATTTGAACCGTCTGATTGACGGAGGCCACGTGTCATCAGATTGCTCATTTCGGGAAATCGGGGATCGGGGATTCGGGAGTTCCATTGACAAGAGGTCGGGCTCTCTCCTTGATAAATCCCGACGGAAATAAAACTGTGGTCATATGAGAAGAGGTCATATCGACCAAGGCGTAGCCCAGGGGGGATAATTTCCAAACGAGGCATGTTCGACACTTCAAAATTTCGGTACTCGGGACACCGAAGGGCATGCTTCCCTGTGCTAACAAATATCGAAATTAAGACTTGCAAACCCCCGCCTGTTAGTATGAGGGTTAAGTATCGATCAACGGATGAGATCCTTTCGGAGGATCCAGGGTCTGGGATTACCATGAGATGTGAGGAAGAGATGTCAGCTTTAATCTATGGCGTGAATGCGCATTAAGGTAAGTAACTAGTAGATCTGGACGACCAGAGTCCACCCACTCAGATCTATGGCTGAGGTTTCATTCCGGAGCCCCCTTGCTATTCTTCCTTTAGTGGTGGGGGGGGGGTCCGGAATCGGACGTGGAACTCTCGAACGGTTGAGATTAATTCACCTTGATCAACAGTGCTCAGGTGAATTCCAGACCCCCCTTGCCATTCTACCTTTAATGGGGGGGGGTCCGGAATAGTGTGGCGTGTGAAGTGGGGCCCCCTCATGTCCTGTCAACTACGGTGTCACATTTCCCCTCTGCCACCTGTACTCCACTTAACCGTGCAATGGGGCCTGTTCTCATTGGTTTTTCTCTATCCCTGTTGGGATTTGTTCCTATTGGCCATTTTCTAACCCTATAGGGATTCGTCCCTATTGGTCGGTCGCTAGCCCTGTCGGAGTTCGGTAGTTGCAGAGTCGAACGATTCGACACCCCTATAGCGTCGAGGCGTGAAATACAAAGAGGCACAATGATTATTTGAACTATGATCATGACCCGCGATCACATGGGAAGAGAGAGAGAGAGAGAAAGAGCTAGCTTGTGCTAGGCCTCCGTAGGTAGTTCGGGGGCTCTGATTCAACAGAAAATTAATGAAAAATTTGATTAAGGTAGTGGGTATGTGATAAAGTGGTATCAGAGCATGGTTTTAAAACTCGGCCTGATTGGGCTCATGAACGAGTTGCACATAAGCTTCTTTAGAAGCACTCCCACGAGGAGTAACCCCCTAACTTAACTCTCTTGTCCAGGATTAAAACTTGGAAACGAGAACCCGACTGTGTATGCATGTGAAAAAGTTATGAATTTATGCATAGGTTCTAAAATGTATATAACTCTTGAATAATAACAAACGTTTGTCTTTTCACCCAAGCGAACGATCAGCCGCAGGAATTTACAGATGCAGAAAATGGTGACTCACCAAGAGGTGGGAGAAGGCTCCCACAATAGAGACGAAGAGTCTGACGAAAGAAGAGCAATAGGAACCCCTCCAGATCTAGCCGAGACTGTGAGGAGTCTCATGGTTGAATTGCAAAGCTGCAAGGCCGACAATGAAAGGATGATGAAAGAACAAGAAAAGCAAACCAAAATTAATCCAGTTTTACTGCAGAGCTTATCCAACCTACAACGACAAATGTAGCATGAACCCGAGATGCAGAAACATGGTCGTATCAGTGCCCATACTAAGAGGAGCACCTCAAGAAAGGTCCACCCCAGAGGTAAAGGACCAGTGCCAAACGATTCCTCTGAGAAGGAAGCTGGCGATTCAGAAGGCTCTTCTAGCAGCAGGACCAGTTCCTATTCTCAAAGAAAACAGAAGAAGAAAAAGACTTCCAAGGGTCATAAATTTGAGGAATTCAGAAAGGCCAAACCTCCCTCCTTCAATGGTGAGATAAAGAAGGGAGAGGAAGTCGAGGGCTGGCTACATGGACAGAAGAAATATTTCAGAGTCCATGGTTTTTTAGAGAGTTTGAAGGCCCGAGTGGCCACTTTCAATCTAAACGAAAAAGCTTCCATCTGGTGGGAAGAGCTTAAGAATATGAAAGGGGTCCGCGAGGAGGACCTGTCTTGGAAACAGTTTGAAAAGTACTTCCGGAAGAAGTATTTTTTGGAAAAATATTTCGACGAGAAGGCTAAAGAGTTTTATGAACTCAAACTGGGGCAACTCACTATAGTGGAATATGTCAACAAATTCCTCGACTTATTGAGATATGTACCCTACATCAAAGAAGAGAAGGCGAAGGCGCAACGCTTCATCAGTGGGCTACCCAAGGAATACCGGAACCGAATCGAATTCGACGATCCAAAGACCTTAGAAGACACTATTAGAAAGGAAACATATTTTCATGAACAATATAGACAATGGGCAGAGTCTCGTGGAGACTGGAAACAGAAGAGTGGTTCGAGATTTCAGAAAAAGGGGATCAAATCCTCAATATTTAAAAACTACAAGAAGAACCCCAGAATGAACTTTCCAACCCGGAGTGTACTCCAACAGAACTTTCCCTTGGTGGACGGAAATAAAACTTCTAGACCTATACTAGTGAAGACTAATAACCCAAAGAAAGAACCTATGAAATGCTGGGGTTGCGGAGAAGAGCATCTCCTGAGAGACTGTCCACACCGACAATAGACCAGTCGGAAATTTTATAACATTCAGGAAGCTACCACAGTCAATGATGTGGCAAGGAGTGTGCCGCAGATTTATGCAGCCTTGGATAATAACCAAGATGACCACCAAGCTTGAGTGGTGGAAATAGAAGGTATGATTTTCAACCATCTAGTGTCTGTTTTGATTGACCTTGGATCAAATTTGAGTTATATAGCCCCTAGAGCTGTTAAAAGGTGTAAGTTACAGCCACGAAAACAAACCAAGCCATGATTGGTACAGTTAGCCACAGGCACCAAAAGAAGGGTAGTAGAGGTCATACCAGCCTGCCAATTAATGTTGGGTGAATTCCCCACCCAGGAAACCCTTAACGTATTACCCCTAGGATCATACGATCTGTTGATTGGTATGTACTGGCTAGCCACCCATAAAGCCAGACTGGACTATTACCATAAAGCCTTAGAATGTGTGAGCAAAGAAGGAAAAAGGATAACCCTCCAAGGGATCCGAAAACCGATCTCGGTGAGGCAAATATCAGCCCTGCAAATGAGAAAGTATTGTCGAAAGGGATGTCCCCTATATGCAATACAGGTGTTGAAAACAATCGAAGGTGATAAACCAAGCCCTGATGATCACCCTATCCTGAGAGAATATAGAGATGTGTTTTCGGAAGAGGTACCAGGTCTACGTCCAAGAAGAGACATTGACTTCTCGATAGAGCTCACACCAGGAGCGGCGCCGATGTTTAGGACACCCTACCGGATGAGCACACCTGAGTTAGTGGAACTCAAATTGCAATTGAAAGAAATGATGGATACGGGTTATATTCGACCCAGCGTGTCTCCATGGGGAGCACCGGTCCTATTTGTGAAAAATAAGGATGGCACACTTAGACTGTGTATAGATTATAGACAACTCAATAAAGTAACCATAAAGAACAAGTACCCCTTGCCCATGATCGATGATCTATTCGATCAGTTGGGAGGTGCGTCTATTTTCTCAAAGATTGACTTGAGGTCGGGATACCATCAAGTCCGAATCAAGGCTGAAGACATCCATAAAACCTCTTTCCGGACATGGTATGGTCACTATGAGTTTGTGGTAGTGCCATTTGGGTTAACCAATGCCCTTGCCACTTTCATGTGCTTAATGAACGATGTACTCAGTAAATGTTTAGATAAATTTGTACTAGTTTTTATTGATGACATATTAATCTACTCTAAGAATAGAGAAGAACATGAAGAGCATCTTAGACTTGTGCTTCAAGTGCTAAGAGAGCATCATCTCTATGCTAAATTCAACAAATGTGACTTCTTTCAAAAGCAAATACATTACTTGGGACATGTTCTGCCCGAGGAAGGGGTATGAGTAGATCCTGACGAGATTAGGTCTATCATGGAATGGCCTACCCCAAAGGATGTTTTAGACATCATATCCTTTATGGGATTAGCGGGATACTATAGGAGATTTATAAAAGGATTCTCCAAGATTGGTTGTCCAATCACTTCCCTCCAGAAGAAGGGGACACAATTCCTATGGACATAGAAATGTGAAGAAAGATTCCAAACCCTGAAATGTATACTGATCCATGCACCCGTGTTGAAAATCGCTGACCCAGAAGCTGACTTCCTTGTGTGCACAAATGCCTGTAAGGAAGGGCTCGAAAGAGTCCTTATACAGAAAGGAAGTGTAATCTGCTATGAATCCCGAAAATTAAACGAACATGAAGTCAACTATGTGAATCATGATCTAGAACTGGCTGCCATAGTGCATGCCTTGAAAATGTGGAGGCATTACCTCTTGGGAAGAAAATTTGTACTTATGACAGATCATTGTGGATTACGGTATTTGTTTGACCAACCAAAGATCAATGCTAGACAAGCTAGATGGATGGCCCTCCTTAGCGAATTTGATTTTGAAATCAAACACATCAAAGGGAAAGCAAATAGGGTGGCCGATGCCCTTAGCAGAATCATGAAAATGGTTCACCTGGCAGCGGTGAGTACCTATGAGACAGATGTCAAGAACATAGTCAGAAATGCACAGGAGACAGATCCCTTCATTCAGACTATGACCTTGTACCTACAGGAAGAACCCACTGGAGTAAAATATGAAGGCTACCAGATGACCGAAGGAGGTCTGCTCACTTACAGAGATAGAATGTACATTCCAAATTGTGACGACTTGAAGAGGTTTATTATGGATGAACTACATAAAAGACCATACACTGGTCACTCAGGATACCAGAAAATGATCACTGCCACCCAGAAACAATTTTATTGGCCTGGATTGAAGAAAGACATAGCCAAATATTTGGCCCAATGCATAGAGTGCCAATAGGTTAAAGCAGAACATCGACACCCAGTAGGACTATTACACCCTTTACCCATCCCAGAATGGAAATGGGAAACCATCTCCATGGATTTTATCACAGGATTGCCGACTTCAACCAAACAGAATGATGCCATTATGGTAGTGGTGGATAAACTGAGCAAGTCTGCTCATTTCATCAAGGCGATAGATATTGCCCAGGTATTTATGAAAGAGGTATTTAGATTGCACGGTATGCCGAAAGAGATAGTGTCTGACAGAGACACAAAATTTACTTCCAATTTTTGGAAATCACTGATGGCTGGTTTAGAGACCAAATTGTTGTTTAGCACCATTTATCACCCTCAAACCAATGGAAAGACAGAAAGAGTGAATCAAATATTAGAGGATATGTTAAGGATGCATGTAATGCATCAACCCAGAAAATGGGAAGACTACTTTCCATTGGTAGAATTCGCCTACAACAACGGCTACGAAGCATCTTTAAAGATGAGTCCCTTCGAGATCCTCTATGGTAGGCCATGTAATACTCCAGTCAGCTGGAGAAATCCTGTAAATATGATTTCTTTTGGACCCGACATGTTGAAAGAAATGGAACAACAAGTGACTCAGATAAAACAAAATCTGAAGGTCGCTCAGAACCGACATAAAACTTATGCGGACTAGAAGAGAACTCCAAGAGAGTTCAAAATGGGAGACCATGTATATCTCAGAATTAAGCCCAGAAGGAGTTCCCTCAAAATGGGAGATTGTGCCAAGTTGGCACCCCGGTATTATGGACCCTTTGAGGTTCTAGATAGAGTGGGACCTGTAGCCTATCGGCTAGCACTTCCTCCCACAGTAAAAGTACATAATGTTTTCCATGTTTCATTATTGAAGAAATATGTACATGATGCTAATCATATAATTGATGGGTCTATGATCCAGGTGGAACCAGAGGGAGAATTTCTACCAGAACCCCAATGCATATTGGACTGAAAGGAAACCCTGCTTCGGAACCGAACCATTGCACAGGTAAAGGTGCAGTGGAGACATTTTGGCCCAGATGAGGCTACATGGGAAATGGAGGATGCCATGAGACAGGCATATCCGATTTTGTTTACTTCTGTACATACAATTCATGTTAAAAGATGAGAACATCGAGGACGATGTTCCTTTAAGGGGGAGGGAATTGTAACACCCTGTTTCCCCCAGTTTGTAAAAATAACTGGACTGGCCAAGAACTGTGGCAAACTCATAAATGTGAATATGTGATGTAAATGGACCTTGTGGAAAAGGTCAATGAATGTGAATAACATTATTAAATTATATTGCAGGACTGCTGAGAGGGGATGTGTAGAAAAAGAGACCACGATGGCGGTGGAAGGCACCTGGAAAGGTGGCATTAACTTCCACCGAGAATTAATACCATATTTGGACTCCACTGGCCCGAAGAACCAAAAGCGGCTCGCTAGCCCCGAATTAAATGTATCACAGGCTGGTAGGTAGATGGCTGCTCAGGAATTAATGAGGGATGGGGAGGTGAACCACCCATCCGTAGAGCTATCAGGCTTGACCAGTGCGAGGAAAACTGTGCCACACGCAACCTCGCAAGAGGATAAGGCGTGAGGTAGAAGCGATTGGGGGCAGGCGCGAGGGGAGGAAGAGAACTCTGGAAGTATGCAGAGTGAGTGATAACAGAGAGGAAGGAGGGTAACCCTCGCTCCTGGTCACTGGCAAACAAAGATGCAGTCTCACATCATCGTGGTCTCCACTCGGGGGTGGCTAGTTGTAAATCCGCTGGGAGTCGTTGAGCCTACGGTTGGGTGGAAATGAGCACCCCTCTCAGCAGTTGCATAACCCCTGGTGTTATTTCGGATAAGTGTTTTTCCTATGGCATCTTGAAATATATATTTATTCTGACATTTATGTTTTTAAGCTGTGAAATGGTGAATGATTCCAGAGTAAGAATGTCTGTATGGTGTTTTGATCAATACTGGTAGATGCATGTTTATAATGGAAAGACTACGTATGGCTTATGTCTTCTTAAATTTCTATTTATATGCTTACCGACCTAATTCAGACTGCATGTATCATTCGTGGGAGAAAGGTACCAGTATATGCCTCAGATAGTACCCTGGGTAAAAACCTCCCCATAGAGATACCCTCCTTGAAAATCCCATCAAGAACCTGGAGGAAGGACGTGAAGGCGTAAGGCCTTAGTAACCCTGCACGAGGAGGAACGATCCTCTTGAAAACTCGAGAGGGTAGCATAAGGATGAAGTATCGAATCGACGGATGAGATCCCGTTAGGAGATCTGTGGTCACTCATGGCCGTCAGATCAGAAGAAGAAGATGGAGTGTTAAGTGCCTTAAACCTGATAGGTATTGATCGACAGATGAGATTCCATCGGGAAACCTGTGGTCACGCATGGCCGTTAGATTGGTAGGAGTAAGTAGGGTGTTAAATTCCTTACCCCTTTGTTTTCTATATCTTTGTGGGTAGCGAAGAAATCAGGATCGTAGATCTCCAAGGTCCATGGGAGTATCTGGACCGTTGATTTTTCCACGTCCAGGGAGTCGTGGAAGAATGCATGGGTAGGAACCAATCTGAGCCGTCGGATCTCGGCTGGAAAACCCGATAGCCATTGGATATGTCAGGAGTTACCTGAGGGTTAAAACCCTAGTGTATAGGGGAAAAAGCCCCGGGATAGATCTAGACCATCCAAATGACGGAGGACACGTGTCATGAGGTTACCCATTTCTGGGAATCGGGAATCGAAAACTCGGGAATCCTGGTGATGAGGGTTCGGGATTTTCTATGGTGAAAACCCCGAGATAGATCTGAACCATCCGATTGACGGAGGCCACGTGTGATGAGATTACCCATTTCAGGGAATCAGGAATCGCGAACTCGGGAGTCCTGCTGACGAGGGTTCGGGATTTTCCATGGTGAAAACCCCGGGACAGATCTGAAATTTCCGATTGACGGAGGCCACTTGTCATTAGATTACTCATTTCGGGAAATCGGGGTTCGGGGATTCGGGAGTTTCGTTGACAAGAGGTCGGGATCTCGCCTTGATAAATCCCGACGAAAATAAAACTGTGGTCATATGAGAAGAGTTCATATCGACCAAGGCGTAGCCTAGGGGGGCTAATTTCCAAACGAGGCATGTTCGACACTTCAACATTTTGGTACTCGAGACACCGAAGGGCATGCTTCCCTGTGCCAAAAAATCCTGAAATTAAGACTTGCAAACCCCCGCTTGTTAGTATGAGGGTTAAGTATCGATCAATGGATGAGATCCTTTCGGAGGATCTAGGGTCTAGGATGACCATGAGATGTGAGGAAGAGATGTCGGCTTTAAGCTGGGACATGAATGCACATTAAGGTAAGTAACGAGAATATCTGGATGACCAGAGTCCACCCACTCAGATCTACGGCTGAGGTTTCATTCTGGAGCCCCCTTGCTATTCTGCCTTTAGTGGTGGGGGGGGGGGTCTGGAATCGGACATGCAACT
>ML809232.1:173907-200142 GCA_009831015.1 Picea engelmannii
GTTGATGATATTATTTTTGGTAGTGATGATGACAGGTTAAGCCAAACATTTGCAAAGGATATGTAGAATGAATTTGAAATGTCATTACTTGGAGAACTATCCTTCTTTCTGGGACTTCAGATACGTCAAAGCAACCAAGGAATTTTTATTTCTCAAACCAAGTATATTAGAGAAATGCTAAAGAGGTTCGGAATGGAAGATTGAAAATCATTTATAACTCCCATGCAAACCAATTTCAAGTTAAGAAAACACGATGATTCAAAGTATATAGATTAGAGGCAATAAAGGTCAATGATTGGCAACCTACTATATGTGACAACATCTAGACCGGATGTAATGCAGGTAATTGGATAGGTGGGACGATTTGAAGCAACATCAAAGGAATCACATGTATTAGCAGTGAAGAGAATTTTCAGATATCTCAAAGGAACATAAGAGTTTGGATTATGGTATCCAAAAGGAAAGGATCTATCTCTTATTACCTACACAAATGTAGATTTGGAAGGTTGTATTGATGACTGACGAAGCACCAGTGGAGAAACGTTCTACTTGGGTGAGTGTTTAGTATCATGGCTAAGCAAGAAACAATAATCAATATCTCTATCTACATCTGAGGCAGACTATATTGCAACAACAACATGTTGTACACAGGTTCTTTGGATGAAACAAACTTTGATAGATATACAGGTTGAGTATTATGAGCCCATTCCAATCTATTTCGATAATACAAGTGCCATTGGTATCTCAAAGAACCTGACGATGCACTCCAAGACGAAGCACATTCCAATCAGGTATCACTTTCTACAGGAACAGGTTGTAGAAAAGAACATCAAAGTTGAGTATGTGGGCAAAAAAGAACAAGTGGAAGACATCTTTACAAAACCACTTCCACGAGAATCCTTTGAGTATCTTCGCCAGAGACTTGGAGTTATTTCTATTCATAAATGAATGCTTTTGAATGCTTATCTTATATTTCTTATATGTACATGAGGAAGCATCATAAAGAGGACAACTCATTCAGGGGGAGCAACCCCGGATGGAAAGATACCTTTTCCATTGATGACAAAGGGGGAGAGATTCATCAGATGTAGAGGACAAAGGCATGATTCCAGGGGGAGCAATGGTCACAGAGATGCAGAGGATAGAGACATGGTTCTAGGGGTAGCATGAGTGCTATGATTTTAGTATGCATGAAATGATTTTAGTATTGCATCAGAGTGTTTCCTTGAATTCCAAAGGGGGAGATTGTTAATTAAGGTTGGTTGTCATTGATGTCAACCCTTGAAGAAAGTCTGGTAGCGAATTCCGGTAGCACAAAGGTTTGAGTAATGGACCCAAGGTTGTTTCATGTATAATGGTATGAATTTTAATATATTTTAAGGTAATACTATTCTATATGGATAATACATGTCATGCTATTTATGTTGGTATGTGGAACACCACACAACTCCTCACGGCTTGAGAGTTATGGCCTTACGAAGTTGGAGGACTCTCATATGTTGTCTTGAAGCCCCAAAAGGTCAAAGGAGTCAAAGAGCTTGCAAGAAGAAATTATTATTTAAATGATAAAGTAAAGTGACAAAGTCAAGAAGGATAATTTAAATAATAAAGTGAAGTGACAAAATCAAAGAAGATTATTTAAATGATAAAGTGAGGTGACAAAGTCAAGGAGGAATATTTAAATGATAAAGTAATGGAGAAATTTCTAATTATGGAAAGTGGTTAACCCTAAAAATGAAGAAAATAGGTTAAGTGACCTAGAAATAGATTAAGTGACCTACAAATGGGTTAAGTGACCTAGAAGATGCTTCTAAGGAAGATATTTAGAGAGTATAAATAAGAGGCAGGGCTCTCTCATTTCACATCACACTTGAGCATATTGAATATCTATAGGTGACTGAGGTAACCAAAGGATATATAAGCCGAAATTTAGAGGGAGGTGAAGAAAACAAGGTTGTAATTCAAGGGAGGATAAATTCTTTTGATGATGCTTTCTAAGGTATGTTATTTACAGGTCATCTCACAATTTTTGTAATAAGGTTTTTTCTAGAATGATTCAGACCGTGAAATTGATATGCCATTGAGGAAACATATCCAATTATCTATATTAAACAATTCAACTTATGGGTCGTTGTATTTTTGGAGTTACACTCCGTGGAAAATAGGGTTTGTGGCTAGTCTTGAAACTAGTCTAAAAAAGGTGTTTCGGGTAAAAACATCATAACTTATTCATAACAGATCCAAATTTAGTAAGACCAAATGTGTTGGTTAGAATACAATCTTTAGTATGTTGTGTAACATTTTCAGATCTATTCAACAAATATTCTGTGTGGGGCATGCTCTACACGATCGCTCTCTAGAATAAGCCAAAATTCAACAAGGTATGTCGTTTTTGCTATAACTCCTTTTCTGAGAGGATCCAAGTAGTGACACCTAGAGGAATTACATAAAACAAACTACCATAAGTTTTTCTATATCATTTGATGCCCTACATATATTTAGATTGAATGATACTTTCATATTTTCTATGAGGATGGGACAACCTGTGCAGAGTTTCCATGTAGGATGGAAACTCTTTCCATAGTTAATCAGCTTGTGGGAAAAGTTTCCATCCTACATGGAAAATCTTCCAGGGCTGTCCCATCCTCATAGAAACTATGAAAGTATCATACATAGGAATGATATATACACGATATTTTTTTATTTTATTAAAGACGAGATTATCATGAGGTTTTTAGTACCTTTCAAAATAAAAACTAACAATACCAAGATTTCAAATGTATTGAATTGGTTAGTTTGTGTACTCAATACAGAAGAATCATCTCATTTTCATCTAACTATTATCCTCAATGAAATGGACTAGCAAAGTCCAACAATATAAATTTATTAAAAATTATTAAGAAGACATTAGGAGACAAAAAAAAATGTTGGAATAGTAAGTTGAAGTAAGAAGTGTGGGATTATAGGATTACAAGGAATAAGATAACTAGGAAAATCCATTTTGAATTAGTGTATGGAATGGATGTGACATTACCGATTAATTTGAATATTTTAGTGTATAAAATGATGCATCATTCTACAAAAAATTAGGAGGTTCTACAAGGAATTGTAGACCAACTAGTGGAACATAATGAACATATAAAATATCTTAACTAGATTGAGGTTTACCAAGGCAAGATATAGAAGGCATTTGAAAAAGAGATGAGGCAAAGAAGATACGAAGTATGAGATTCATTTTTTTTATGGGATAAGAGGAATGGTAATTTGACTATGGAAAATTTATAACCTCTAGTTGGGGCCATTCAATGTTAATGATGTGTCCATATCCAAACACTGTCACACATTTGAAGATGACCCAAGTCTAGCTGGAAACTCTGCCCATAGGCTTTTGGGCATAGTTTCCATGGCAGAGCATGGGAATAATATGGAAACTCTGACCACAGGCCCATGGGAAGAGTTTATGGCTAGACATGGGTCATCTTCAAATGTCTGACAATGTTTGGGTTTGGACACATCATTAACATTGAATGGACCCAACTAGAGGTTATAATTTTCAAATGGGAAGAGTTTTTTTCTAGGATGGAAACTTTGCCCACAAGCCTGGAAACTCTTCCCATAGGTCTGTGGACACAGTTTCCATCCTAGATGGAAGCATTTAAATAGAGAGACAAATTCCTCCCAATTTTCCATAGAAATCATTCTTATGCAAGGAGGAATGGATACCTCTAGTAGGAAGTGGACCAAATACCTCCACATCGTCCAATATAGTTGTAATAAAGCATGGCATGTCTCAACTAGTCAATTACGTTTTGTGGTTTTTTATAGGTTTCAACCCCTTTCAACATATAAGATTCTAGTGGCCCTCTCTACCCCATCCATGTCACATGAACAAGAAGAGCGGGACAAAGGCATTGCTTTTCCTAGAGCAACACTCAGTGCAAGTGCATACCAAATCAAGAAAATTCTACTTAAGACTTGGACCAGATATAAATATCTCCAAGATGAGAATATGGTCCAACATTAGTTTGACTGAAAAAATTAGTTTGGCTCTGATTGGATAGAATAAAGTTTTGGAACCAGTAGCATCACAAATTAAACCATTCCTTCTTGAGTTGTAAGAAGGAAATCCTCTCAATTGCATGCTTTCTTTTATCAACTCCAAAAACTATCTAGGAGGATAATTCCCTACTTGATGGATACAATTAAAAGTGAACAACATATCCTACCAAAACCTTTGAGAAAGCCTTGTGTTTTTATGCAATAACTGTGGTTCTATGTCCAATCAGGAAGGGTTCTTTTCAAAGTTGTCACTCTGAAAAGGTGCACACAAACATGGTTATCAAGTCTTGAGTGATTATCATAGTTTGATTTATTTCCACCACCTCAAAAACTATATTATTATAATATTTTTACTGCATACCTAGAATGCAACACATTTTTAGGGTTATCATTAGTCACATGAACTGAACTAGGGAACTGATCAAGAAAATCCAGAGAGAAAGAGTTTGAATCAAATTGGGAAAACTTAAGGCTAACATGAGTTTCCTTCTTACATATAAGAGTACTATAATACCAGTGGAAGAGTGGAAGGGATTTCCTAGAATTACATTGATGAGGAACAATATATCCACAATCGAGGTGAATTTCAGGAAATTTAAAAACTCAAAAACAACTTAAATAGTTAAATGTTGGTCAAACACAGTCAAACTTGCTGAGTGAATTGTTCAACATTGGGAAAACCTGTCGAGCTCTGGTGAGTTTGACTAGATTTAACTGAGTAACATTAAAATGAGAAGGCATGTCTTATTTTGGAGACGAGCTCAGTGAATTCATTGAACAGTGGAAAAATTTTGCAATCTCATAAAATTGGTTAGCATGCAACATATATGTACTGAATCAACCCATGCACAAGATAATCTAAATTTTGACATGTGACCTCCTTCTTGTAATTCACAATGCTTAACCACTCGAGCTAGACAAAAAATTTGTAACCATGGTGACCATCTCCAAGGTGCTAAATCAACACACCCACATGTGACAATTATGTTCCCTTCATACTCAATTAATCTATACAAATTACAATAATCTAACTATGTCCACTGACGCATACCCCCGACCCTTGGGCTGAGATCCGCACAGGATCATTCTGAATTCTCCTCAAGCCAAAGCGGCTCCCTCGGATCCCTATTGGAACCTCACGAATCTGATCCACAGGTCCTTCATGAAAACCTGCCCTGCACAACTTAATACCAGGCGCGAGCCTTACATCTCCATGCAACCACAACCGGGCCTTAGCACAAGTGCCTTTCACAACTCGAGAGTTCGTGAGTCGATGACCCTCGACTCCTCTTTCTCCAAACCTCCGATACCCGAGATGGGATACGGGTATGGCTCCCTCCTCACTAGCGCTTGCTACATATAACCATAATCTAGGCTAAACACTAGCATTAATCACAACTCGTGACTTCATGAGTTGGAGTGTTGAGCCCTTGTGCTCCTCCTTTGCGAATCCCCAGAACACGATAAGTAAACAATGGGTTGACTCCTTCCTAGGCGACGTGTGTCCACCACCTGTCACCCGCTTCCACCTTTCTCTGGGCGCTTGTTTCTACACCACCTGTCAACCACACGACCCCACCTAACGGATGTGCTACGTGTTCGTACGAACCCTCGACGCTCGACACTTCGCGACTTTGCAGTAAAAAAGAAATTATTTCAACCCCTGAACCTCGATACGTGATACCCCACGAAGGTTCTGATCCAACAGTTCTCCCGTGGCTTGGATCCAACAATCTGGATCTCCTTCCCTGCTCCACGCAACTAGGGACTTCGTGAAACCAAGAATTTGGTCTGGCCTCCAAACTCACGAACCTCGAATTCACGAAATGATCCAACGACGTGGGTTGAAACGAGATCAATGACTCATATTGACCCTCAAATCCTGGGTGATGGGTTTCACCGGCCTCTAACCACCTTGCAACTCTGCAAGATCCAATGACTCTCGCAACTTCAGAACTTCCTGCACAAAGGCCTCTCACCGTCCATACGGATCCACCACCTTGCAACTCTGCAAGATCCAACGACTCTCGCAACTTCGACACTTCCTTCACGAAGGCCTCTCACCGTCCATATGGATCCTTTCCTGGGGTGCTTCTAAGCTCTTAAATCCTTCGCAACTTGGGATGATCCTAGGGCTCTCGACATTTCAACACTTCTCCACGAATCGTCTCCACCGTCCATTTCAGCTACTCTCCTGTGCGACCTCCTAGAGGTTAAACTCCATGCGCCTTCCTCCGGATCTGATGGCTATTGGTTCTTTGCACTAGATATGATGACACAGATCTATTTCTCTTCCTTGTGCACTTTCCTGCGTGCGTCTGGATGTAGACTTCAACGACCTAGATCTCGCCTCTCCAGCTGATCTAATGGTAGTTGTGCTCTACCTTGAGCATTCCCTTCTTTCTTTCCCTTGGAAGATTTCTTGCTCCAAAAGGCCTCGGCCTTTGTCTCTACTGTGAAGCCTATAACCTTGACTCACGCCTCTATTCTAAGAGGTGTTCCTCCTCCTGAGATTTATTTCTCAGAACCTCAAAGGTTCCTTCGAACTCTGAAACCTCTTGTAGGACCTTTGCATGAAATGGTGCTATCTCTTCTGAGCTTATCTATGGCTCTGACCCCAAAGTGTCTCTGTCCCTTTCTCTCCTTGAAGGGATGTAAGTGCCCTCTGGCAACTTCCTGCTCAAGCATGCTTTGCTGAGCCTACAGGGTGTTCAGGTACCCTGTGAGTGTCTCCTCCTGTGATACTTCTCTTCTCTCTGAACTCAAACAAGAGTTCCTTCTGTGCACATTTGCACCAACTCAATGCCCACCTAGCAGAGTTCTGCAGAATCCTCTATGACTCTGTCTTCTCACTGAACTCGAAATAGAGTTCTCCCTAATGCATCTTGTTCATTTTCTCAATGCCCTCCTGGCAGAGCCTTTATAGAATTCTCAACAATTCTGCTTCTTCTCTCTCTTCCCTCCTCTGCATAGTTTCTCCTTCAAGGTGTTCAACAACCTTGAGGCTTCCTCCTTGAGTCAATGACTTTAGCTGGTGCGCCCTCCTGGCACGTCTTTGTTTGAAATTCCGCAGAATTCAGAAGTCCACTCCTGCATTGGTTTTCAGAGATCGCAATAATCTGTCATGCACTCTTGCATGAAACCACAAAGAATCCAAACCTGAAATCAAAGAACTCTCAGATATAAAAATCTATCTATCCCTACAAATGCACATCTAACATACATCTACAACATATCATCAACACATAAATACATTCATCAACAAACAAATAATAACAGGCAGGAAAAAATTCTCTGATTGTATTAATATGAAATGCCTCTTTACAATGTGAGCTCGGACTGCAACAAAGTCACGACTTCCTCTACTCTCTAACCTATTTTTTTTTCTCCTCTGCCTCCCCAATCTATATGCAAAGAAGATATTTTTACAAAGAGGGGATCCTCGAACTCTTCCCTCCATCTCACCAACTCTCATTAATTTACATTCAATTACACTGAATGGTTGTCTAGTCCGAATCAGATCTAGATCTCAGCCTTACAACCATTTAAGGCAAACTTTATCTAAAGCCTGCACACATGCATGGCTTTTGTCTCTACCATCCTTATAACATTTAATACAATTTTTCAAAATTTGAAAAACGAGAGGGCTGCACCTCTCTCCTTCCATTGAATGCATGCTTGATGTGCTAGCTAGCTGGCGCATAGCTGGGTTGGAGTGATGCTCCTGCATCATACTCCTCTACTGTGAAAAATTCATGAGCTCCTACTCATGAGCTTCCCAGCATGGATGTCGAAATCCCCCTGGATCCCAAATAGTTCTTTGGAGCTGTCCATCCGCTCCATCGCCTTGTTTCTATTGCTGCATTCTTCCTGCTGCTATGGAAGGTCTCCTCCTGCTCAGCTTCTCCTCACTAGTAGTTTTTGTTGCTGACCTCGACATCATCCTTCTAATCTTCTCAATCTCCTTGTCCAGTTGATCTAGTGGCTGGCTCTCTTTATGCAGTCTCCTCGACTACACTTCTTCATCCTTATCAGTGGGAAGATCAACTAGAACCCCCTTGCTATTTCCTCCATTTCTTGTGGCCTTGACTTGCCACCTTGCTGCAAAATTCAACTCTGAAGTCTGATCACTAAGTCTCTTCTCAGCTTCCCCTTCTGACAACTTTGCTTCTGCCAGTTCTTCTGCTGATGCATCTCCATCTTCCTTCAGCTACTCCTCAGATTGGAATTTTGTTTCATCTCCTACTGCATGCCTCGACACTACAATCATCATCTGTTCAGCTCCCTGGCTGAAATTTTCGAGCAATTTCTCCGAATGCTCTTTTTCCAAAATATTCATGACTGTCTACTCATGGTAGTCATCTACTGGTTCTGTATGGTTCAACCAATCGTCCATCATTTCTAACTCCAACTCCCATGGAGTGAGCATCTTATCTGCATGCTCTTCTTCTGCTACAACTTCCAGTGCTGTAGTTATCCCTTGTTCAGCCTCTTGGATGAAAATTTCGAGCATTTCTGCTGAATGTTCTTCTTCCTCAGCTGGGTCAGGATCTGATGTCTATCCCATTTCTTCCTTCTCTTTGACATTCACAATTGGTTTTCCTTCTACTATTGTTGCATCTGTAACACATGATTCAGCCTCAATTGGGTTGTATGGAAGGAATACCTCTATTCCTCCAATGATCATAATGCTCTTCTGATCTTCCCTCTCTATCCGTTATCCTTGCTGATATGAACTCACCTCTGAGCTCATATTCTCTGTTAGCTCCTCTCAATGATCTAAACTCATCCCTGAGTTCATGAGACTTTCAGTCAATCTCATCTGCTCTCCCTTGCCCACCTGGTAGTATGGGATTTCCTCTCTGCCCTCCTGGCAGTCTATGAGATTCTCCAACGATCTCATCTCATTGCCCTCTTGGCAACCTGAATTTTCTTCTCTACACTCATGGAATTCCTTCAGATCATCCCGTGACCTCTTCTTACTGCAACCTGAAATTGCTTCACTACCTTCCTGGTAGTTCACAAGATCTTCTAGCGATCTTTCCTCCTCATCATCACTGAGATTTTGCCCAGCTTCTAGCTCATAGATGTGAACCATTTCCTGTTCACCTCTGAGGTGTTCAGCATGCCTCAGCCATCCTATTAACATCCTTTGCTGTCCTTGGGCCAACAATTTCTTGACTGGCCACTTTGCTTTCCTCCTCAAAGGCCATTCATACACCTAATGTGTGTTTGCGTTCTCCTGCACCCGTAGTGCAAGCTCTTCCATCCTCACCCCCACCTCAGCGAGTTCTTTATCCATTTCATATTTTCTCTACTAGTGGTGGTTCTTCTTTCCACCGCGTCCATGGCCTTCAGTAGCCATCTTCCTGTTCTCATCTTCCCTCTTGGTAAACTTGTTGTTGTCACTCTACAACCGTGAGTGCTTCCAGCCTTTCCTACAGTCCTCCTGACTATTTATTGACTGTTGCGCACCTTGCAACAATCATCACAGAGCTTCAACACTCTGTCATCCTTTTCCTCTGGCTCCCTCTGCCTACAATATACAGACAAAATCAAGCTCTGATACCACAACTGATGCAGACCCCTGACCGTCGGGCCGAGATCCGCACAAGATCATTCTAAATTCTCCTCGAGCTGAAGCGGCTCCCTTGGATCCCTATTGGAAGCTCATGAATCTGATCCACAAGTCCTTCATGAAAACCTGCCCTGCACAACTTAACACCAGGCATGAGCCTTACATCTCCATGTGACCACAATTGGGCCTTAGCGCAAGCACCTTTCACAACTAGAGAGTTCGTGAGTCGATGACCCTCGAATCCTCTTTCTCCAAACCTCCGATACCTGAGATGCGATATGGGTATGGCTCCCTCCTCACTAGCGCCTGCTACATATAACCATAGGCTAGGCTAAACACTATCACTACTTGCAACTTGCGACTTCGCGAGTTGGAGTGTTGAGCCCTTGTGCTCCTCCTTTGCGAATGCCCGAAATGCGATAAGTCAACAATGGGTTGACTCCTTCCTAGGCGACGTGTGTCCACCACCTGTCACCTGCTTCCACCTTTCTCTGGGCGCTTGTTTCTACGCCACCTGTCAACCATGCAGCCCCACCTAACGAATGTGCTATGTGTTCGTACAAACCCTCGGCGCTCGACACTTCGTGACTTCTCAGTCGAAAATAAATTCTTTCAACCCCCGAACCCCGATACGTGATACCTCGTGAAGGTTCTGATCCAATGGTTCTCCTGTGGATTAGATCCAATAGTCTGGATCTCCTTCCTCGCTCTGTGCAACTCGGGACTTCGTAAAACCAAGAATTTGGTTTGTCCTCCAAACTCACGAACCCCGAATTTGAGAAATGATCCAACGACGTGGGTTGAAACGAGATCAATGACTCATATTGACCCTCGAATCCTGGGTGATGGATTTCATCGGCCTCTAACCACCTTGCAACTTTTCAAGATCCAACGACTCTCGTAACTTTGACACTTCTTGCACGAAGGCCTCTCAGTATCCATACAACTCCACCACCTTGCAACTCTACAATATCCAACGACTCTCGCAACTTCGGCACTTCCTTCACGAAGGCCTCTCACCGTCCATATGGATCCTTTCCTGGGGTGCTTCTAAGCGCTTAAATCCCTCACAACTCGGGACGATCCTAGGGCTCTCGTCATTTCGACACTTCTCCATCATCCATTTTAGCTACTCTCCTGCGTGACGTCCCAGAGGTTAAACTCCATGCGCCTTCCTCTGGATCCGATGGCTATCGGTTCTTTGCACTAGATCTGATGGCCCATATCTGTTTCTCTTCCTTGTGCACTTTCCTGCGTGCGTCTGTACGTAGACTTCAATGAACCAGATCTCGCCTCTCCAGCTGATCTAACGACGGTTTTGCTCTACCTTGAGCATTCCATTCTTCCTTTCCCTTGGAATATTTCTTTCTCCAAAAGGCCTCGACCTTTGTATCTGCTACGAAGCTTGTAACCTTGGCTCCGGTCTATATTCTAAGAGGCTTTCCTCCTCCTGAGCTTTATTTCTCGAAACCTCAAAGGTTCCTTTGAACTTTGCAACCTCTTGCAGGACCTTTGCATGAAATGGTGCTATCTCTTCTGAGCTTATCTGTTGCTCTGACCTCAAAGTGTTTATGTCCCTTTCTCTCCTTGAAGGGATGTAAGTGCCCTCTGGCAACTTCCTGCTCAAGCACGCTTTGCTGAGCCTCCAGGGTGTTCAGTAACCCTGTGAGTGTCTCCTCCTATGATACTTCTCTTCCCTCTGAACTCAAACAAGAGTTCCTTCTGTGCACATTTGCACCAACTCAATGCCCACCTAGCAGAGTTCTCCAGAATCCTCAGTGACTTTGTCTTCTCACCGAACTCGAAATAGAGTTCTCCCTAATGCATCTTGTGCATTTTCTCAATGCCCTCCTGGCAGAGCCTTTATAGAATTCTCAACAATTCTGCTTCTTCTCTCTCTGCTCTCCTCTACACAGTTTCTCCTTCAAGGTGTTCAACAACCTTGAGGCTTCCTCCTTGAGTCAATGACTTTAGTTGGTGCGCCCTCTTGGCACGTCTTTGTCTGAAATTCCGTAGAATTCAGAAGTGCACTCCTGCACTCGTTTTCAGAGACCATAGTACTCTGTCATGCACTCTTGCATGAAACCACAAAGAATCAAAACCTGAAATCAAAGAACTCTCAGATAGGAAAATCTATCTATCCCTGCAAATGCACATCTAACATACATCTACAACATATCATCAACACATAAATACATTCGTCAACAAACACAGAATAACATGCAGGAAAAACTGCTCTGATTGTATTAATATGAAATGCCTCTTTACAATGTGAGCTCAGACTGCAACAAAGTCACGACTTCCTCTACTCTCTAACCTATTTTTTGTTCTCCTCTGCCTCCCCAATCTAGATACAAAGAGGGGCTCCTTGAGCTCTTCCCTCCATCTCACCAACTCTCATTAATTTACATTCAATTACATTGAATGGCTATCTAGTCCGAATCGTTTCTAGATCTTAGCCTTACAACCATTTAAGGCAAGCTTTATCTAAAGCTTGCGCACATGCATGGCTTTTGGCTCTACCATCCTTATAACATTTAATACAATTTTTCAAAATTTGAAAAACGAGAGGGCTGCGCCTCTCTCCTTCCATTGAATGCGTGCTTGATGTGATGGCTAGCTGGCATGTAGTTGGGTCGGAGTGATGATCCTGCATCATCCACCATGTGTTGAAGATACACAAAAATACTTATCCTTGTTTGGGGTGATTATTCTCAAATCTACTTATTACAAACTTTTGAGAGTTCATAAAATACACAAAAGTAAATTAGTTTTAGTAAATCATTAAGCTTGGTGATAAAAGGATGCTATGAGGCTGCCTTTGTACATATCAATTTTTTATTTGATACTTGTACAGATGGTTGTGGACAATGTTTCCAAGATACACAAAAGTAAATTAGTTTTAGTAAATCATTAAGCTTGGCGATAAAAGGATTCCTTGAGGCTACCAAATGGTTGTGGGCAGAGAGTTTCCAAGATACACAAAAGTAAATTAGTTTTAGTAAATCATTAAGCTTGGCAATAAAAGGATTCCATGAGGCTACCTCATTGCATCCTTTTATTGCCAAGCTTAATGATTTACTAAAACCAATTTACTTTTGTGTATTTTATGAACTCTCAAAAGTTTGTAATAAGTAAATTTGAGAATAATCACCCCAAACAAGGATCTGTTTTCTTGTGTGTCTTCAACACATGATGGACATATTTAGATTATTCTAATTTGTATATATTAGTTCAATATTAAAGGCACATAACCTTCACATGTCAGTGTTGATTTAACACCTTGGATATGGTCACTATGGTTATAAATTTTCATGCACCTAAGATTTCTAAGGAAACAGTTATCACATAAAGTTGTCAAGGGCCGTAGACCGCAGCCATGAGCGCAAAGCACAACACTCAGAGGAACTCATTCCAGGCTTGAAATCAATGGCCGAATCCTGAAATAGATCTGGACCGTTCAATTAGCAAGAGTCACGCGTCATCAGATCTGTCACTCCGGGAGTTTTAAAATGAGAAACATTGCCAAGTCCCGAAGTGCCCGAAGTCCTGAAGTGCCTTGAAGATAAGCCCCAGGTCATAGCGAGGTCACATAGGAGGTGGGACCAATAAGAAAGGTAAGCACCCAACGCATGATTGGTGACTCGGGTTTTCAAGGAAGCAATCGCGGACATCAGATGCATAGTAGATCCGATCGTCGATCTCAGAGGAGTGATTTCATCATTCAGGAATTGGGAAATATGTAGTCAAGTAATGTGAAATCTCCCGAAGCTCGAAATACTGAAGTGTCATATGGGATAAGCGCCAGGTCACGGCCTGAGGTCACAAGCACGAAGGAGTGATGACGAAGGAGTTGGCGCCTGAAGCTCGAGTTTCCGAAAACGCACGTATTGGTCACAGAAGAAGACTTGTAGGGCCTTGAGGTGTCAAAATTGACTTGCAGAAGTCGTTGGCATCGTCTAAGAACATTCACATGTGTTAGGCCCCATCCTGATCCCAATGAAAGAAGTTACTGAGAATGGAGTGGTGGTTGAGACCTCATCTCAACACATAAATGGAAAGCAAGCCGAAGACGGTCGGGAGTGCAGATTGGCAATCCGAGGTTTCCTTCTGGACGAATTTCCTTGCAAAACACATAACTGAGGCAAGATCGCGTCTGACATGAGAAGGCCTGCATAGGATGATAGAGTAGGTGCCGACTAAAAACTTTGAATGCAGGGGTCCGATCACATTCCTGGTGGTTGCAACATTTTTAGTATATATAGGCAGTTTTGATATTTTGTTAAGGTCGAATGGTTGAGCTAGGCTCCCTGCTATTGTAATATTTTTATGAAGAACACTCGTTCTCTGGTTATGTATTTGTTTTTGAGACATATTGGTTAATCTAAGTCATATTTCTTACTCCATCTTATTTTCCTCTCATATTGAGAGAATTCATGAATGAATGATTCACATGGATTGTTATGACTGTATTATGATGAATGTTATGTTATAGTGTTTTTATAATTTCTTTCAGTTTCTTTGAGATTTGAATTCAAGAAGATATTGTGTTTAAGTTTTTCCTCCTTAGGCTGTTGGAAGACCCGATGTCCACAACAGACCTCTACACTCTCCTCACCGAAGTCTTCCATTTATTCACCCTTACTCCAATTTACTGACTGAAGTTGATTCCAGACCTCAATTGCTTATGCATGCTAGTCCAGATTTTTGAGTTAGAGCGTTATTATCATTGAGTCTTCTCCATTTGACCACCTAAAAATCATTTACATTTATTGTATAAACTAATGGGTATTGGGATTATTCTCATTACAGTTTGAGGGTGATTCCTATTGCTAACATAAATGGCGCTGTTGTTCGGGATGGATTTGAGCAGATTGAAGAGCTCCCTGGGAAGAATGACATAGATCCAACTCTTGATGGTAGACACGTGTGGGATATAGAATTGACTGTAATCATCTACCTGACAACTTTACGATCAAAGACTCCACTGGGGAAGATCCTATTGACAAAAAGATGAAGGGAATGACTAGGTATCAACTTATGAGCTTTCTTCATGAACTTTTGTTATTCTTTATTAGCTCATTTTTTTTCCCTTCACATATAAAGAGGATCATATTGTGTTTTGTTTATTCAGTTGATCACCAACCTTCCTTTATATATCCATCCTTGGAAGAAGAAGACTCACTTTCTGCCTATGTTGTAGATGCTGATATTATATCCTCAGCTTAGCCTACTCATAAAGAAGAGCTTCATATTGAAACCCCTCTTGAACTCAATCACCCTTGCATCCCTGAGGAGGTTGAAACTGATCCACGACCTCCTCAAATCTCATCACATCCTGTTGTTACTATTGAGCCTTGCCATCAATGTGATAAGACTCATATTCAACCCACTAGTTTTCAAACTGGAATCAGAGACAAGTTGTTTAAACCTTTAAAGCTTCCATATCATATTCATTCTTATCCTCTTGATTTCTTGAAGTACTTTCCTCATTTTTCTAGAGAGGATTAGGTTACAAATGAGAGGCACTTGGGGGCATTTGAGAAGTTTATTGATCTGTTTGATATTGTTCATGATAATGTTACCATGAGGCTGTTCTCACATTCCTTGTCTAGAGATGTTGTTGTGTGGTTTAGATGTCTGGAGGCCAGTTCTATTGGTTCCTAGACCGAGCTATGCCATGCATTTTTGAAGTGGTGGGCTGAGAACAAGTCCCTTGATCAGTACTGGGATGATTTTAATTCCTTGAGGAGAGGGGAAGAGGAATCCTTGGTCGTCTTCAGCTGGAGGTTTTACCGTGTGTATCAAAATATGTCTGTAGAGATCAGACCCACAGAGACTGTTGCCATGGTGTACTATGTTGGGGAAGTGGAGGAGAACCTCCAAGCTTGTGGCAGGATTCAAAGTCAGTATCATCTCAACTCTGAGCGTAAGAAAGTTTTTTCTTACTGTCCATATGAAGGAAAAGTTGTGGATGATTTTGTATTCAAAGCATGTATCCATGAGCAGCCCTGTCTTGATGAAAATCATGTGTATTAACAACTAGGAGAAACAATTACTATTGTTCCTAAAATAGATATTTTTAACTGTTATTTTCCTGATAAAATTACTGATTTAAAGGTTGATCATAGATATGAAAGACAACCCCTTTTTGATGAATATCCTAGTGATGATGAGCATCGAGCTTATCTTGTATTTGATCACTATGAAGATAGTAAGGATGATGCAGAGGTTGGCCTTGTCACAGAAGACATAAAATTTGACTAGGAGCAACCCTTAGTTGAGGCACATGAAGAGGTCATTTATACACAGCCTGAAGTAAATCCACAGTCATCCGTGGATCAACAACCACCTACATCCATCCTTCTTGTACTTGTACCTACAGTTCATAGTAAGCATCTTTTGGACCCACATATGCCTGTGGCTATCTTTCAATCAAGTGTGCCTGTAGGGGACATCAAGCAAGCTGTCAAAAACTTTGAAAAAGTGAAGGTAACATTTCATAAGTTAATCATGCGTTGCCTTCAGTTTCATGACCCTATCAACGAGTACATAAAGTTACACTTTTCAAATTCTTTGGAGCATGCAAGCTTGATCTCTTTATCAACATTTGAAGGTAATATGGGTAATCATAAGAATGAAATTAGTTAGTTGTCATGCTTTCCTTGTATTTAATGGATCATTTTCAGTGAAGCGAAGGATTTAGTTATCAAACAATTTGAATGGATATGGTGGAATTTTTCTTTTACCTAGCATTTTGTAAAATTCAGTTAAATTAGGTTTTGTACATAAATAAGCTCCCTCAGGAGAAGGTGTGTTTTCTTTCATTTTTAGAATAGTGTACGTGTCGGCCTGTTTTCTTCAGTATGATGCTTCAAAGCATAACTCAATAGCCCAACAACTAAGGCACTAGAACTACTTCTTGGCAGCTCGCAGGGAGCATGCCATCCCCTATGGAGCCAAATGTTATCACATAAATTTGTCAAGGGCCACAAACTGTAGGCATGACAACAAAGCGAAACACTCAGAGTGACTCATTCTAGGCCTGAAATCAATCGTCAAAGCCTGAAATAGATCTGGACCATTCAATTAGCAAGAGCCACACGCCATCATATCTGTCAATCTGAGAGTTTTACTTCGGGAGTTTTAAAATGAGAAACATTACCAAGTCCCTAAGCGTATGAAGTCCCAAAGTACCTTGAATATAATCCTTGGGTCATAGCGAGGTCACATAGGAGGTGGGCCCAAGAAGAAAGGTAAGCACCCAACACATGATTGGTGACTCGGATTTTCAAGGAAGCAATCACGACAGTCAGATGCATAGTAGATCCGATCGTCAATATGATAGGACTGATTTCGTCATTCGGGCATCGAGAAATCTGTATTCAAGTAATGTGAAATCTACCAAAGCGCAAAATCCTGAAGCGTCATATTGGATAAATGTCAGGTCATGGCCCGAGGTCACAAGCACAAAGGAGTGATGAAGAAGGAGCTGGCGCCCAAACCTCGAGTTTCTGAAAATGCCTGTATTGGTCACAGAAGAAGACTTGCAGGGCCTCGAGGCATCAAAATTGACTCGCAGAATTCATTGGCACTGTCTAAGAACATTCATGGGTGTCAGGCCCCATCCTGATCCTGATGAAGGTAGTTACTGAGAATGTGAGTGGTGGTTGAGACCTCGTCTCAGCACATAAATGGAAAGCAGACTGAAGACGGTCGGGAGTGCAGATTAGCAATCCGAGGTTTCCTTCTGGACATATTTCCCTGTAAAACACATAATTGAGGCAACCTCATGTCTGACATGAGAAGGCCTGCACAGGCTGACAGAGCAGGCGCTGACTGGAAACTTTGAATGCAGGGGTCCAATCACATTCCTGGTGGTTTGAACATTTTTAGTATATATAGGCAGTTTTGATATTTTGTTAAGGTCGAATGGTTGATCTAGGTTCCCTGCTATTGTAATATTTTTATGAATAACATCGGTTGTCTGGTTATGTATTTGTTTTTTGAGACATCTTGGTTAATCTAAGTCAACTTTCTTACTCCATCTTATTTGCCTATGATATTGAGAGAATTCATGAATGACTGATTCACATGGATTGTTATGACTGTATTATGATGAATGTTATGTTATAGTGTTGTTATAATTTCTTTCAGTTTCTTTGAGATTTGAATTCAAGAAGATATTGTGTTTAAGTTTTTTCTCCTTAGGTTGCTGGAAGACCTGATGTCTAGATCAGACCTCTTCACTCTCCTCACCAAAGTCTTCCCTCTATTCACCCTTACTCCAACTTACTGACTGAAGTTGATTCCAGACCTCAATTGCTTATGCATGATAGTCCAGATTTCTGAGTTAGAACGTTACTATCATTGAGTCTTCTCCATTTGACCACCTAAAACGTATTTACATTTACTGTATAAAATGATGGGTACTGGGCTTATTCTCATTACAGTCTCAGGGTGATTCCTAGTGCTAATAGAAACCATATTATCGAGAATAAGGATATGCACTAATCCATGACCTTCTTTCAAATATGGCAATCAAGAAACAATGCAGAGCATAGTTAAGATTTTATATCAAAATTGACTATCAAAAAGTTGAATGGACAATTTTTACAGGAGGGTATTAGCACATAATATCTACTTTTTCTACACATGAGATCCTCTCAAATGAAGATATACCACCAGACTTAGTTGCATCTCCTTTTATCATATGTTTCTCATCTTTACATGTGATCACACCAAGATTTTGTTTTCTAGATTACAACATATCTTAATCATACTCCAAAAGTGAAGAAGCTCTTCTTAATCGTACTTAAATTGACATTCTATCATTTAAGTTGATATTAGATTATTGAACTTATGTTTTCATTTAATGCATTTAAAATGAAACTATAATTCGAGCTAAAGTTAATACAAGATTTCTTACTATAGTTTCGCATTCGTCCAATCGTGTAACATACCCATAATATATTACAAGTTTTTCAACTAGACAATATCACCCAAAATAGTCAGGTTAAGAATTGTTACCAATCTTTGCACAAAATTCAGACTACAGATGGTTGTCATTCCCTACCTATACTTCAAGTTGAATTGTACAATAGAAGAAAAAATAATACCCTCCTGAATGATTTCTACATACTTCTTTGGGAAATATATCGTTTGACATACCATGTCAATTAGAAAACATTCTACACTCCTGAAAGTACAACTAGATGGAGTAAAACATTTTGTAAGTTTTCTTACTTTCCCTTTATAGAATCACAATTTATTGAATCTTTAATTATAATATTTAAAAAAGATATGATACCCAACTGCAGGTATCATATATTATCATATTAATTACACTATTCCAACATTTCTTAGATAAGATAATATGCATGGAAATAATGGAGACACTTCAACAAACAAATAATACATTGTAAGAACACATCCGGAAAAAGGAATAGGTGCACTGGATAATCTGAAGTCTTCTTGGGACTCTGGAAAGATAGTTCAAGCCCCACAATTAGCTTAAAACATAAATAATTCTTCATAATTTGTAATACCTAGCAATAGTTTCATTGAAGGAAAGGGTGCTCTAAAAGTAAAAGTCACTATTCTTGGGAAATACCACTTGTAAAGAATGTGTTCTTTCTTTCTAGAATCAAAACTTTGAAACTTGAAACATGAAGCAATATCAAACCAGAACTTTATAGATCTTAGCCAATAATTGGAATCTGATTATTAGCTACAACATTTATCTTCTAATTGGTTAATGTGATTTAGCATGTCTTTGGTTTATATTTTGAGCTGGTGATACTCTTAGCTCAAACCTCCACTTGTTAGAGATGGTAAGATCTAGGATAAAAAATAACTCTACACTCATTGAGAGGAGCCATAATTTGAGTAATATAAATGACTAGTGAAACTCATGTATAGAAATTGTGATCTTTATTTTCCAAATTGGAGGATGTACATGAAATATATCAAAGAGGTGTGCTACGTTTTTGGTTTCCTCTGCTATGTGTTTTTGTGGGGTAGTTCAACTGATAAAACATGTTCATCTGACCATGAAAAATATGGTCTTTGATTCTCAAGAATTTAATTCCAAATGGAATTCATTTCCTCATAGCTCCAAACTCTTTAAATCTGAATTGAACCTCCTTATATTTGCAACAAGTTCTGAGCACACTACATCCACTTGATTTATATGAATGTAAATTGTACAAATTTCTCTAGTGATAGGGTTGACCTATGAATGTGTTGTAAAGGAGTAAGTAATGTTTTTTATCATAATACATCTTCCGAAGAGTTTGTAAATCTCCATATTCAAATACCTTTAGAGAATAGGGTTCATCTCCTTCATATAGAGAAATAAGCCTTCCATGATGGAAGACAAGAGTAGTGTTTTCTATTCCCATTCCATCCGAACCATCAAACAAATAAAGTTTTCTAGGTGGACCACATATTATTGCAATAAAAAATAATGACAATGTCATCACAAAATTTAGAAAGTTCTATCTCAACTTTGAGATGATAATCCCTAATTCTCTTTGCATTCAACTCATTACCCTTGGCCTCCTTGTCGATGGTCATTTTTTTTTATTTGAACTTGACAAAGAGGGCCTCAAAATGAAGCTAAAAATTGTGCAGAAACAAACATAGAACATCAAATTACAACCCTAGAACTTTTATCTTGACAAACATGGACAATATTTGCAAACAATCTCGGTTCTCTATTTATATTACTTTCATATTATTTTTCCTTGTTTGGATCAAGGGTAAGGAACATAGGAAATGCAAAGCTAAGGATGTTATTCCAATCTTGTGATTTACTATCCAAGGTGAAAATTCCAAGCATGTAATCTACTTGGATTTTTGTAGTGGCACCCAAATCATAGTGAAATCCACATTCTGCCTCATTGTGGCTCTGTAAGGTTGGAGAGCTAAAATTCCTAGCTGCCCACATTTCTCATAGATATTTATTTCAATTGTGATACTTTCTTTGTGATACATCAATCCAATATTTATTTGAATGTCATAATTGCTTTTCTAGAGACAAAAAATTGTAAATGTGGAAAAAATATGCAAGGTAATGGATGTGATGGTCTTGGTATCCAAGCTCCATATGGCCTACATATTTTGACCCTTCTAGATTGATCCTGAATATCTCAAATACATTTCTCAACCTTACTCTACAATTTCCCAAGCTCCATATTTCAATATGTGAAAGAAAATAACCAGTAGGGAATCATTAATTACTTTGAGGAGAAGGATATGCTTTGGAATAGATCAATTTCCTATTTAATGTGATAACCCAAGGCCATCTTTCCCACAAAATATAACCCATGGCTCTTCGAAAAACTCTAAAGGAACCATTGTATCATTTCTTCAACTCTTGTTTATTCAGGTCACTTTCTATTGTAGAAGTTGCTTGCCATATATCTGAAGGAAGAGGCTATCTTGGAAATGGTATTATTCTACCTTAATTCAACCCAATATTATTCTGGGTTTGGGGATTAAATCGTTTATTTTCCTAATGATTTTAGGAGGGTGAGTTCTTCAAATGAGAGAAATCAAACTTGGCATTCTAGCATTTAAGTTGATATTAGATCATTGAACTTATTTTTGCATTTAAAATGAAACTATAATTAGAACTAAAGCTAATACTATATTTCGTCCAATCATGCCGCATTCGTCCAATTTCCCTACTTTTACCAGCTCGTGGCCCCTTCTCTTTCTTCACGACCCTGCTCTTCCCTGCAATTCATGGGAGAATTCATTGCTAATTCTCTTAAATTCGTTGCTAATTATTTTGGGGGTGATATGAGTGAGTAAAAACTCTTCTTACATCTAAACAATATCTAATCTTTCGTCTAATCTCCCTGCTTTTACCATCTTGCGGCCCCTGCTCTTTTTTCACGGCCCTGCTGTTTCCCTCGCTGTAATTTGTGGGAGAATTCATTGCTAATTCTCATTATAATTAGTTTCTAATTATTTTGGGGGTTATATGAGTGAGTAAAAACTCCTCTTACATCTGAACAATGGCTCTTACTGAGTGTTCCCAGTAGGGTTTTTCTTGAAAAAATAGTTTATGGGAAAAACATGGAGTTTTTATGTAAAATGTAGTTTTTTTATTAACATAACTCATGATAGTCAACTTTAACTTTTTTTTTTCTTCTAACTTGTAAGTAATTTTCGCGTGAGTTAGTTTATCTAAAAAACCATGAAGCATTAAGAAAAAAAGGAATATTATTTTTAATTATAGGATACAATTAATACTAAATAAAATGTTATAGAATTATCAGAGTAAAGGTTGCAATATTTAGGTGGTAAAATATGTACTACATTGAATATTTAGGATATAAAGTCTTACTACATTCATTTAAGAAGGGAAAAAATTTGTGGGCCTAGATAGGTGGACCATGTAATTCTTCATGGTTTTTTAGGATTTTTATGATCTACTAGAGGAAGGATTTCTAAGGCACTAGAAGTGCCTAGGTACTTTGGAAATATTTTAGTAGCTTTAATATAGCACCGATCCTTCTAAAAAATGATCTTATTTCCTTTGATGATTGTGCAATTTTGTCTATAGTATAATCTCAATACTTTTGGTTATTAAATCAAAATCCATTTTATTAGGGGTTTAGTTTTTAATAACAATTTGGATTTCTCTTCAATAAGAAAATTCATGATGCATTTGTCTTAGCCTAGGAGGGTATGCATTTGATAAAGGTGGACAAAATCCAAACTATGGTAATGAAAATGGATTTGGAAAAATATTATGATAAGGTAAATTGATTATATCTTGTGCTCCTCTTGATGCAAAGAGGGATGCATTTTTAGACAATGAAATAGATTATGGGATGATGGCTTAGATAGGGGTGCCCCCTACCCCTTTTCCTTTTTTTTCTCATGGTTTAGGGTTTGAGTAGATTGATAGATGTTGAAAATGAATAGGGTCAATAAAGAGGGATAGATATAGTAGGGTCAATTTCATCATTTCATCTTCTTTTTGTAAATGATGTAATTCCTTTTGGAGAAGGTACACTTTAGGAGATGACTAAATACAAATAACTTCTAAAACTCTATGGCGAGGCCACATGGTTGGAAGCTAATTTTCAAAATTCATGAATTTTTTTCAATGGGTTAGGAGAATATCTAGAACAATAGATAACACATATTATTCCATCTAATCCTCTTCCTCTTGATAAAGGAATAAATTATTTGGGATTTCATTTAAATCCAAATTATTATAATTTTTCTGATTGGTTGTGATTGAAATAGAGCACATGGTGACTAATTTACGCAGGGTATTTTTTAAGGATTAAAATATTATACCTACCTATAGTATTTGAGGCGACTATTTTGGTTTTAAAAATAATACATATAGATATGTAGGGGAATATTCAATAAAAAACATATACTACTAAAACTTTTAAATTTTTGGTGAATATTATCAATTTAATCATATTTATGTAAAAAGTAGGAAAATTATGGAAGCTTCAAACAAGCCCAAACCTCTAGCACCAAGACTCATAAACAAACCGCCAAACCATATTACCACCTTGATTAAGTGGCACTAGGGAAAAGCATAAAAGTGGTATTGTTTTCACTCAAGATGTGAAAACAATTCACCTTTGCAAAAGTTTTTTTGGCGTGATTCTTTCCAATAGTGATGCCAAAAGAAAATCAAATAGAAATTAAATATTAAGATTCCATGCATAGTATATATTATTTTCTTTCTGAAAATATTGAGATTCCATACATAGGTATATATTATTTTACTTCCTAAGTTATAAATATTGATATTCCATGCATAAGCATATATTATTTTCCTTCCAAAGTTATAAATAAAATATTGAGATTCCATACATAAGTATATATTATTTTCCTTCCAAAGTTATAAATAATGTTAAAAATTATTTATGAATGTCACAATTGGCAGGGTAAAGCGACTGTCCATTTTCATCTACCAACTACTTGCGGTATGTTTCTCCTGATAAGACCTTCCGACGTTTTTGAATCGGTATTAGAATATTTTCTACATATGAACTTGATTCAGAATCAGGATCCTGCAAATTTGGATACATTTTTATTCATATTGACATGGATAAAAAAAAATCCAATTAGATAATCAAAACATAAATAAAATAAGTTAAACTTAGTGGAGATGAAAATTAAGAAATTCACAATGAACTTTGAGAAATATGGAATAGACTGGAATTTGAAGAATCGGCCATTTGATCATATTATAATGCTTTCTCCATGTATTTGAACAAAATTAGCAATAAAGTTTTCTATACATTACTAAAATAAATTTCGAGGACCATACCACAATCTGATTTTGAATATAGTTTCGAAACCATTTTTTAAGAATAAGGCGACATAAAATGTAAAATGTATACTGAAGTATTGTAAGTCACGTGAATTCATCCTAAAAGACAATTTGAGATGAATATACTTTTTATGTGCAAATAAAAGTTCAAATAACTTTAAAATCATTTCAGTGTGCTTATAAACCACAAACGCACCAATGCACATATTAATAATAAGCATCGGTGCATTGAAAAATTAACCACACTGTGTTTTGATATTTTGTTATTAAAAAACAATTATATGTTATCGGTGCGTAATATAATATGGATGCACCTGTGCGTAATGTAATATGGATGCTCAGGTGCATTGAAAAAAATATGGATGCATCGATGCGTCTGACATAAACGCATCGTTGTGCCGAAAAAGTTAAAAAAAAAGCACGATTTTTTTAAACAATTAAAAAAAGACCAGGAATCGAATTTCATAAAGTCCTTTAAATACTAAAAAACTATTCACTATTTCATTATTTTGCAAAAAATTACAGGGGAGAGACTTGCAAGAGAGACATACATAGGAACATTGTGGATGAGCATAATACTTTAGAACCACATTATTATTCATAATATGAGAATTTGAAAGGTATGGTGATTCACTCTAAACCCTTTTCATCAAGATTTTTAAATATTAAGAAGGTATTTGAAATATTTTCATTATTTTTCCAAAATTTACAGGAGAAAAATTTGGAAGAGAGACATATCGGGGAGCACTGTGTAGCAGAATAATACTTTGGAACAACATAAATATTCAGAAAATCAGAATTTGAAGGATATACTTACCTTAAACCCTTGTTTTTTTTCTTACATGAATGCAAAATCTCACCTTGGGGTTTAACTCCCTCTATCACTTTAGAATTAAGGCTTTTTGTTTTAAGCATTTTAGATCTAATGGGTTTGTTTTTCTATATATAAGTGTTTGGCATGTGATTGAAATGGACCAATTAGTGCATTGGATCCCAAATGCAACCGACCTTCTGACTTTTTTTTTTTAAAAACAATTTTCGTTTTGACATTTTTTTTTAAATGTTTTCCGATTTATCGGTACATCATTTCATGAGAAACACACCAGTGCATTTCTGTCTAAGAAGCACCGATAAAGCCAGGATTTTAAAAGTAAAAAAAATAAAAATTAAAAAATATGGTCCATAAAAAAAATATAGTCGATGTTTTCTCATCTAAACAACATAGAAAATGATGTCACATAATTTAAAAAAAATTTCTTTTCATTGATGTGTAATTTTTCTAATTCTTTTTTATGAATGTTTAATGTTTTTGCTATGTTTTTTTTTTCTACTGTAGTCAATGCGATGTCTTCTATATATATCGCAATGTTGTAATTTACAATTTTTTTTAAAATGAATTAAACTCTCCGGTGTGTTTTTTGTATTGAACACACTGATGCGTTTTATGTAATAAACATACCAGTTCTTTGTATTTAAAAAACACACATGATACAATGATTTTTTTTTTTCTGCTGAAAATTATGTGATTTATTTATAAAATATATTTAATAAATTTTGTATTGAATGGTACAGGTTGTATATTGATAAAATATGAGTGAGAAGAGTTAAAATAAGAAAAATTATGGTTGACACAATGATGACACATCCGGAAAAACAAAAAAGAGAGTTTCTCTATAAATTCTATACAATATTAATATGGTTGAACTATATGTAAGTTTAACTAATATGTATTGGTTAGTGTGTGTCATGTAGGGCCCAAAAATGAGGAAGCTAGATAAGATTATTTCCGATCTAAGTGTAGAAGATCATAAAATCTTTGATGGAAACATTGCATAGGGATGAATCAGGGGAATGAAAAAATATTAATCAATATGATTTGTTTTTTGAATTTTTATTAATAATATACCTAGGAATATTAGATGACATGTTTCAAACAATCTATTAATTCACATATGTTTAATGTTCTACATGCACCAACAACAAGGGAACACAATGCCATCCTAACAAAACAAAATTAATTAATATAGAAGATGTAAATGATGATGAATTGGTCCTTAGCTCATCTGGAGTGGTGTTGGATATTAATCAAATGGGGAAAAACTTTTACAGAACTACGAGAGATATGGTGGAATGAACATATAAACGTACTTTCCACTTAGAATATAGAAATCAATCCAATGATTCCAAGATCTAGGTTATATCTAAACGACATGAAGCATTTCCAGAGAAATGGTCAATCGGACCTGTCATACTTGCAATAGCAAAAACATACAACAAC